>JAQFXP010003694.1:0-12010 GCA_034693685.1 Belba bartosi | reverse complement strand
TTGTGTAATAGAGATCTTCTCTGAACTGAATTAATGTTATGATTGTCTATCGTAAGACATAAACCAATTCTAAACAACTGATTGTCAACTGATTTGATGATCAGATTTTGTGACAAACATTTGTTTACATCAATTGAATCCATATAGTTTTATGAAATTTAAAACAAAATAATATTAATTTTCAATGTTAAAAACTATTTTTGTAATTTTAATTAAAACAGTTAACATTATAAATTAATTTTTAAATTTCCATAGTTACTTTATAATTGAATCTATATTTCAATTAACCTATATTTGAGATAAAATTAAATATAAATTGTTTTCTATCATTTGTTTTTGTGTCATTTTAATAATTAATTATTTTTTTAATTATAATGAGAAAAAAATCTAAAAAATAATATTTCTTAAATAGCAGCATGTTTTGCTAATAGTTTTGTTTGTTTTAATCTTTATCTAGAATTTAGAGAAATTTATGTTTTAATTAATAATAGATTCTAATATTTACATAAAGTTTAGTTAGTTGTTTTTATTTAAAATTTTATTAATTTATTTGTATAAATAATTTATTATTAAATAAAATTGTTTTTATCTAACATTTATTAATATTATCTAAAAATTACATTTAACTACTAAAAAATTTTAAATATTTAATATTAATAAATTATTATTATTTTCAAATAAATAATGTTATAATAAGTTATTACACACAGATATATTTTTAATTAACTATATTTAATTTATATTATTAACAAGTTTATTATATCAATTATTTGACTTGTCTTAAAAATAGACTATCTACTGCTTACCAACAATTAAAAAATTTTCTTAACTACTAAATAGAGTTAGCCCAAATTGATTTATGACGTGTAAATGACACCCAAAACATCTACGTCATCCCTGGCAGGCTGGCCAGTGGTCAATGCGTCCGTCTGCGGTTAAGTATGACTTAACAGATAGGTAATGGGTTTAAACCCCGTCCGAACTAATTATTCTTTCCAGAAATTTAATAGTCTTTGGGGGCAAGACGACTACTGGTTGATTACCAAACGCCTTTAATTGATAGTGTACGAGCGGTTTAGTCACAAACTACTATACGGAGCGTTCAAATGTGTGCTCTTAAAACTGTGACACTATCCTCGGCACCATACCTCACGGTGAAGTGACAATCCATGACTGGGTTGAAACCCCCGGTTGTTCAGGGAGAAAGCCCCCGGGCGCGATAAAAAACATATATATTTGATACACTGTAAAGGTAGTTACAGATAACCATGCTGAGATAATATTTTTTAAAAATATTTTTAAAACCTAATAACTTAATTGTAATTAAAAACAGCATTTTTATTAATTAATTAATTTTATGTATTTAATATTACATTTATTGTCTTAGATTTTGTCTCAAACCATAAGTACTTTTGAAGCGAAGTGGTGAATATTGTTGCTATAAATGAATTTTATTATAATTAAACATTAATGCCACTTTGTTAATACGTCAACATTGTTAGTATTTAAAACCGAATTTTAACATATAAAATGTTAATTAAGTGGCATGTGCATGTTATAGTTTAATAAATTTTATAAATATTGTTTATATAGTTTATAAATATTTTGAGTATATATTCAAGTGTCAACATAATAAGCATTCAGTATAATAATTACATCATTATAATGAACACAATTTTAATACCACTGTAATGCAAAACTGTACTAAAAATGATCAAGTTTAATGAACAATTCGGTATAATAAACAATTTATGAAAAATTTTCCAAATCCTTAAACTGGCACTGTAATTTATGTTTGCTAAAACACTAAATATTAATAGTTTATCATTATAAAATTTTATTATTTATAAATATAAAAATATATTTTATAGCTAAATATTGCAACAATTCAATAAAATAAAAATACGAAAAATTATGATGCAGATTTGAAATTTTATTAACAATGTTGAGAATTAACATTTTTACATATATTCAATTAATAAACAAACAATTTACATTTAAAGAGTCGGATAGTACAAATACTCATTGACGTGACGCAGGTCTCTACCCCGGGCCAATCTCAAGTAACCGCCTTCACCCCAGCCGGTGCCCCAACTGTTTTTGATGATCCAGGCGTTCGGTTCCCAACCGACCATCAACACTGCATGCGAGCCTGACCATGAGTCGTCGCCGGTATTTAGAATACCACCCCTTTTGGCAAAATTTGCAAAAATTAATAAAATACAAAAATATTACCTAAAATTTTCAATTTACCGATAAGACGCAAAGTCATTTCCTCCGGCGTTAAACATGATGGCCAGGGGTCCGTTATTCTGAAGGGATGTCATAATTTCCTCATCTGAGCAAGTTGGTTGACCGGCTGCTAAGCCCATCATTCTATAACCACTAATTCGAGCATGCCATTTTCCGCCATTGTCTTGGCAGGCTTGTCCTCTAGCTACATATGGGTAGGCGCCTTCCTCTTCAATACCGGCTTTAACCACGTAATCCAGCGCTACGTTTACAAACTGTCCGCCACAGTTAGTGTTCATACAATCAACTAACTGCTGCTCTGATAATAAATGTCCCTCATTTCGGCGCAACAGGTATTGTGACTCTACCGATGCAACCGTTGCAAACGCCCAACATGAACCGCACTGGCCTGTATTTTTATGTATATTATTTTTTATAATGTTTTTTATTTTGATTTGATTTTATTTTCCTAATTAATTAAATTCAATTTTGTGTGCTAGTTTATAAAGTTATTTTTTAAATTTAACATAATTTATCCCTGCAACAAACCTTGATTTTTAATTTGTGTAACTTTGCCCTGGCTCCTCCAATCAAAGCTGGCTGGTAAATTAGCGTTGATGACGGGAACATGGCCATGTGTTTGATATTGGGATGTGAAGTTTTTGAAATACTTGGTACCTGGTGCTGGCATGGTGAATGTTCGCAAGTATTCTTCGTTTGTCTATAAACAATGTTTTAGAAAATTATTTATAAAAATTAAAATTAAATCAAATAAATAATAGCTAGTTTAAATTAACAACAAATTACGTACCATATCAGCGAACTGAGTGACGCCGACCTCATAAGTCGATTCTCCCTTTTTGTACAATTCATTGTGTTTTTGGATAAACTGTAATCGATTCAAAAAATTGAATTTTCGTTTCTCCTCTTCCTCTGCCGACTCATATTGTCTGTCATTTTCGATCTATAAAAATAAGTTCAAAATAAAATTAAGCAAATTTTAAATTTGAAAAACTATTTGCATTACTTTGAACTTGTTGAATTCATGCGAAAACGTCGAAAAGCCTAACTGAACGGCATAGTCAGTGACACTCTTGACATTGTTTGCCCGAAACTCCTCATAAGTTTCGGCTAATGCCAATCCTAACAAAGCGAACAATACTAAGACTTTCATTATTTGGCTTTTCTGACAGTTTTCTGCAGAATTAAACTAGTTACAAAAATTTGTTCACTTTTTATATAAAATTTTCATGTATGTGTAAAATAATAATAGTTTTGTTATTTTTGATAAACAATTAAAAAATACTTTGGTAAACAGGGGTAACCAAGGCAAGATATAGGTTGGTAATTATTTGATTAAACAAAAAATGTAATAGATTAAAAATTAAAGTATAAACCGGTTTTAATTTCAATGCCACGCTACTTATATAATTGAATCTGGTTATGCCTATAATAAAATCTAAAGTACATTGTTATTTAAATATCTAATCTAATAAATTTGTTTTGATATTGCTGCATTTATTAAGAAATTTGTCTATTTCACTTATTATCTTATATGGAATAATTGTTATATTTATCAAAATATTGACATTGAGTTTTAAATAAAAAAAAAGCACGAGTTATTTTTTGTTTTAATCTTGTTAAAATATCTGTGACTAAAGTGAACTATATCATCTTTATGTCAAGAGTGTAAATTTTTGCACTTAAAATAAATCTAGGGGTTTGTATAAAATATCACGTAGAGCAAGATTACATAAATTTATCATAAAGATTTTATTTTTAAAATTTAATAAAATAATGCATTTTTAAAAATTAAAATACAAATTTTTATTACTTAATAAAAATTAATAATATGAATAATTAAATTTAATTTTACATGCTAACATTTTATGTAGATAAGTAAATATTTTAATTTTTATAAATAAATAACTTTTTAATAACTCATAATAAAAAACATATTGCACTTTCAATTGTAATGTGCTATGAGCTTGTTGACAAATATTAAAAAAATTCCACTGCAAAAACATTAAATTTGATAACGATTTATTTTCTTTAATTACCTGTTTAAAAAATACAATTAATACTAAAAACAAAAACATCTGAAATATAAATTAATCAAACATACATTTATTTTTTTAATTTGTAAATTATTAAATTACGGTAAAATTTTTTTTCAAATTGTTAAAAATTATTTTTATAATTAAAATTAAAAAATTAATTGATTATTTATTTTAATTTGTGAATTAAATTAACTTTTCAACAGGAACTTAACTAAAATGATTAGATAGCAGATGAAATTATTATCAGGATTTTTAAAAATAATGAACTATTACTAAATATTTATATAATGTGCTTTGATATAAATGAAATATTTGTCATTTACTAAAAAAATAAATTTGCAAAATTCTCTTAAATAAAATTAATTAAATTTTTATAGCTAGTCTAAAAATAACTTTTTAAATAATTAAATTAAAAACAAATTAAGTTAAATAATAAAACATAAAAAAAATTTAATGTACAAAAAAACATTTAATTAAAAAACTAAATTTCATCCAACTTGATTTTTATTTTAATAAAATTAAAAAATAACTTTAATTTAATATTTTAATTACAAAATAACTTTGTAGTTTACAGTTTACAATTTTTACAATATTATAAAATTTGAATTTAATAAACATTAAAATAATATACATTAATTACAATATTTTATGATGTTACAACATAAACAAATTGATTAACTCCTCGCAAGTCTTTATTCCGGGCCAATCGTAAGTAACCACTTTCACCCCAGGTTGTACCCCAACTGTTCTTGATAATCCAATAATTGGGGCCCCAACCTACAATCGTAACCGCATGTGCAGCTTTCCATTCTGCCTGGCCAGTAGTCAAAATTCCTTTCCTTTAAAAATTATTATTAAAATAAAAATGTTAAAAATTAGAAAAAAAAATATTACAATTAAAATTCAAAAATAAATAACAACTACTTGTAATGCATAAAATCATCTCCAAATGCATCGAGACCAACAGCAACAGGACCATGAGTTAATACGGCATTCATAATATCAACGTCAGGACAGGGCGGTTTACCAACGGCTTTGCAATGCGCTGTGTAGCCGGTTATATGTGCATGATACTTGCTAGCTACACTATGGCAAGCGCCATAAGTAGCAATATGCGGATAGTCAGCGGTCTTTTCAACACCATGCGTTTTTATATATTCAAGTCCGGCATCTATGCTATTACCTTGGCACTTTGAGTTCAGACAATCAATTAGCTGTTGCTCAGAGAGTACATGCATTTGATTGTGTTTAATGCCTAATTGAGACTCGACTGCAGCCACGCTTGCAAAAGCCCAGCATGATCCACATTGACCTTGAAAAGAATAAATTTTTAAAATTTTGCGTAAATTAATTAAAATAAAATTTTTATAAATATTGCCTATGTATATATTTTATTATTTTTAATGTACCTTGATTCTTAATTGGAGTCACTTTGTTTTTTAATCGCCAATCGTAACTAGCTGGTAAAGCTTGACTAACTGGCTCATCTATGTAATGTTTAGAAGTTATATTTTGTTTATTAGGATTTGGCATGGTAAATGTTTTTAAGTATTCTTCGCTTGTCTATAGAAAAATAATTAAACATGGTTTTATTAACGTAAATTATTCAGCGTAGTTAAATTTATTAAAATAGCATTTAATTACATACCATATCAGCAAAGAGAGTGACGCCGACCTCATAAGTCGATTCACCCCTTTTGTACAATTCATTGTGTTTTTGGATAAACTTTAATGTATTTAAAAAATTGAATTTTCGTTTCTTTTCTTCCTCTGCAGAATCGTATTGTTTGTTATTTTCTGTCTATAAATAACAATAATAATTTGAAATAAATTCTTTTAATTATTAAAAATATTAAACCTAGTCCATACTTTGAATTTATAAAATTCAAATTCAAAAGTTGCAAAACCAGATTCAGCCGCATATTTAGTGACGCTTTTGCCGTTATTTAATGCCTTAAACTCGTCGTAAGTCTCGGCTAAAGCCAATCCCAATAATGCGAATAAAATTAAAAATTTCATTATTTTCTGGTTTTGGTGTCTAACAGATTCTGCAGATTCTGTTAAATACTCAAAAATATATCAAACTATTCTATTTATATAAATGTTTTCAAGATTATATTAATTCTATCATAACTATTTAAGTACTTACAATTGACATGGATGTATATCTAGTACATTTCAAGCACAATTATCATTATTTTATAACGTGCAAGTATTTCCTATTGTGAAGTTATCAGTGTCAAAGTTATCAAAATTCAATTTTATTTTAATAATTTTATCAAATTACTTAAATAATTTGTCATAAGACTATTTTTTTATTATCGCAAAATATTGATATTTAGCATGTCTGCATGATAGAAGCATTATAATATTTTGTATGCTATAATTAATTACTTGAATAGCAAATAAAATTTTTAAATTATATATTTTATTTTTATTATACAAACTACTAAAATATTCTTGTTAAATATTTATGATAAAAAGAGATTTAAATTTATTTTCAAAATTAATAATTTTAAATGAATATTAAATGATTAATTAAATTACAGTCAATATCAAATCATATTCTTTATATTCTAAGCCTGAGCTAGAAACTTTAGCACTACAAGGACTAAATACTGTATATAAATATTGATTTTAATCTTATAAAATAGCGTATAAACTATATGCTTGCTAATTTGAAACTTTGCAAAAATTCAGTTTTAAATTTGAGTATTTGAAAAATAAACCTTTTAGTCTTCTGATGTAAGAAGTTGACGGAAGATTACAAAATATGTTTATTTATAAAAACCATTTTAATTATAATAAATTCATATGATATAATAGAAAAAACTTAAAAATTATAATTTTAACTGTAATATTTAAAAAGTTATTCACAATATTTTCTTACAGTTTATAAATTTTAAATTTAATTTATAAACAAACTAAACAAAATAGTTTATTAATTTTTTTACTATAACTTACATGTATTAAAGCAGAATAAATAATTTGATAAAATATTTATATAAACAATTTTCTTGTAACGAAAAATAATATCTAAAATATATAAACATTATGTTTATAGAAATAGCAAAGCAAATTCTAAAAATATCTTATTATTATATAATATTACTATAAATAAATTAAACAAATATTAATTGTTGTTAAAATTGCTTTTCATAAATAAAAAACATTCAAATATAAATGTAAAAATTAATATAGTAAATTAATAATTACAGTAATTTATGATGTTACAACGTAAACAAATTGATTAACTCCTCGCAAGTCTTTATTCCGGGCCAATAGCAAGTAACCATTTTCACCTTAGGTTGTACCCCAACTGTTTTTCATAATCCAATAATTGAGGCCCCAACCTATAATTGCAACCGCATATGCAGCTTTCCACGATGCCTGGCCAGTAGTCAATATTCCTTTCCTTTAAATATTATTATTGAAATAAGAATATTAAAAATTCAAAATAAATAAAACAATTCATAAATAAAATTTAAAAATAAATAAAAACTACTTGTAATGCATAAAATCATCTCCATATCCATCAATATTTATAGCAACAGGACCATGGGTCAATACGGCATTCATAATATCAATGTCAGGACAGGGCGGTTTACCAACGGCCTTGCACTGAGCTGTGTAGCCGGATAATTGTGCAAATTATGATACTTGCTAGCTAAACTATCTTATAACGTGCAATATTTCCTGTTTTAAAGTTATCTCATAGTTAAGGAAGAGTTAATTAATTATTTAATTGTTTACTAAATAAACAAAAACAATGTATTTGCATAGATCTAAGACTGACCTTGTAGGCTATTGCAGATATACTGTTTTTGTATGTTTAACAAATGAGTATAAAAGTTAATAAACAATTTGATTTTTTATCTTTTAGCCACATCTGGTTATTAGTGTTTTATTTTTTAATACGCGGCACTTTACTTATACATAAATAAATTTTTTAATGCTTAACTGCATACGCTCAAATTAAATACTCGCTAAATTAAATTCGCTCAAGTCGATATAAACCTTAAATTTTATTATTGTAATAATTAAAATAAAAATTTGTTTGTATTATGTATACAGTTAATAAAATTAAGTTTGAAATAATTATTTTTAAAAAATAATTTTATTTAGTTAAAAAAAATGTTTGAATCAATTATATTTAAAATATAATATAATATAAATTTTAAAATATTGCAAAATTTTATTTTTTTAAATTCTAAATTAATTAAATTTAAATATTAAAGCTTTGATTATAAAATAAGTTAACATTTATAGTTATTTGTGATAAAATAAATCAAACAATACAGTGTAAGTCAAATTAAATATTTAATTATTATTATTTATAGTATGTATTTAAAAATACAATACAAACTAAAATTTGAAATGTAAAAAATTTGCTTTAAAAAATATAATATTTTTATAAATATCAAACACAAATTTAACTTCAAAAATATAATTATAATATTAACAAATGACAGGTATTAAATAAACAGCTTGGTTTTACGAAGTAAAATTTTAACAGTATTTAAAAAATAATTAATTTGTAAATACTGTACAATATAAGGTAATTATACATTTGGAACATACAAATATTCATTAACTCCACGCAAATTCATATCCCGGGCCAATCTCATATAACCAGCTTCACCCCAATTAGTACTCCAACTGTTTTTGATAATCCAATAATTTGAATTCCAATGGTAACAGCATGTGCAGCTTTCAATTCATTTTTACCTGTCGTTAAAATTCCTTTTCTTAAACAAAAAAAATTAAAATATTGATATAATAACTTTTATTTATAAACAAAAAAAATTAAATTACTTATAATGCATAAAATCATCGCCATATGCATTAAGAATAATAGCAACAGGGCCATAATACATTATAGTAGTCATTATGCTATCATCACTACAATTGCCTCTACGGGCAGCCCTGCAATCGCCTAAGTAGCCGGTAATTTGTGCATGAAACATTTTTGGATTATTGCGACAAGCACCATAACTAGCAACTTGAGGATAATCGGTCTGTTTTTCTACGCCATACTTCTGAATATACTTGAGCGCCGAACTTATAGAATTACCATGGCACTTTGAGTTCATACAATCAATTAGTTGTTGTTCTGAGAGCACAAACTTTTTATTCTTTTTAATTGCTATTTGAGACTCGACTGTAGCCATAGCGGCAAAGGACCAGCATGATCCACAATGACCTTAATAAATTTTTAAAAAAAATTTAAAAATTATTTAAAATAATTTAATACATATTTGAAATATTTGTTCTCACAACAAAAATAAAAGTTTTTAATAAGATTATTTATATATTTATTTTAATCAAATATTTTATTTGAATTATTCATTTAAACAAAAATTAAAATTACCTTGATTTTTAACAGGACTTACTTTACCCTTTGAACGCCAATCAAAGCTAGGTGGTAAAACCTGATTTATTTGCATGTTTACATAATTTTCTGAAGTTATATTTAGCTTTAAAGGGTTTGGCATTGTAAATGTTTGCAAATATTCTTTGCTGATCTAAATTAAAAATTTCTTGATAACGTAATTTATTTTATAATATTTATTTAATTAATTAAGCAATAAATTACATACCATATCAGCAAAGGGAGTAATGCCGACCTCATGGGTCACTTCACCGCTTTCGTACAACTTATTGTGTTTTTGTATAAACTTTAATGTATTTAAAAAATTAAATTTTCGTTTTTCCTCCTCTTCTGCAGAATTGTATTGTTTGTTGTTTTCAATCTTTAAGAATAAAATATTTAATAATAAAAGTTAATTGAGTTATAAAAAATGTAAAAATTTTTTAAAACCAAACTTTGTATTTATTGAATTGTTGAGAAAAGGTCACAAAACCCAATTCAATCGCATATTCAGTAACATTATTGAAGTTATTGCTGGCCTTAAACTCGTCGTAAGTTTCGGCAAAAATCAATCCCAACAATGCGAACAAAACTAATAATTTCATTATTTTCCAAATTTATGTATTTTTATAACATATTCTGCAAATTCTTTTAAGAGTAAGATTGATTTTGCCAAACACAATTCTATTTATAGAAAAAACATTCACGATAATATCTTTATGTAAAGTTTAAGAACGTTTTATGTCAACACATTATTACTCTTAAATAAAGTAATAATTTATATTTGATAAACATTGAGATCCGTTTACTTTTTAAAAATTTATCAACTAGCGTTTGTTTAAAAACTGTATTTATTTAAATTCTAAATATTTCTAATAAAATAAAATACATTTAATAAAAATTATTAAAAGCAGACACTAATAAAGATACAAGTAGGTTTTTGTAAATGTAAAACAAAATGTAAATTAAATTAATGTACATTAGTTAGACTTTAAAAGTTTTATTTCAAAATATTTTTTTTAAATGTTTTATAAAAAAAACTAATTATAAATAAATAAAATCAATATAATTGAATTGCGTGTAAATTATTTAAAATATTTTTATTCAATTTTTATTTTTAATAAAAAGTTAATTTTATATAAAAAAAAAGCTAGATATAAATAAAATCCATATAATTGAACTGCATGTAAATTATTTAAAATATTTTTATTTAATTTTTAATTTTGATAAAAAATTTATTTTATAAAAATTATTTTATTTTAATTAAAATATAATTAATATAAATCAATTTGGCATTATAAAAACTTAAACTACAGTACATTATAAGACATAACTCAAAAATAATTAAAAGTATTTTGAAATTAATTAGAATGCAATTAAATTGTCGAATTGCATTTAATATTTATTTAAATTTTGTTAATCAAGCAAGGTTTGTATGTTTAATATTTTAAATTAAAATTTTATTTTTTTAAAAAAAATCTGGGCCAACAATTATAGAATTTTTTCTAAAAGAAATTCTTATGTTTTATAATAATAATTATTAAAAACTTTACATTGGTTACATTGGTTACATTGGCCCAAGTTGTTTTAATAATTTGAGTAAAAATTATTATTAATTATCATATTAGCAATATAATATGTTTTACAGTTTAAAGTATTTGTAACTTAATTTTTCATGCATATAAAATGGGATATTTAGATAAATGTCTTACAACACTAGTCTCCAATTATTTAGAGTTTAAAAGTGTTATATTTTTAACTGTTTATTAAGAAATACAAAACAATATTTTTGCAAACACTCGTCAGACGACTATTATAATCTATTTCAACATTTGATGTCTATTTGGTAGAGCCTGAGTTCGATCGGGATTACAACTCCCGGTTCCCGACATATTAATCCTGGTTTTCGACAGGATCCCGATTTTTAAATTAAAAAACATTATGAATAAAATTTACATTTAGCGCAATTTTTATTACTTTTTATGTATCAGATATTTAGCTTTTTGGTCGATCCAAAAAGGAATAAGTCGAGAGATTTTTTTCTAAAAACGCTTAAAAAGTCTTAAAAATCAGTTAATTTATTTAATTAAATTTAAACTAGATTTAGTTAAATTATTTGAATTTAAATAAAATGTTGCAATAATTTACTAATATTTGCCATAAAACTCTAAAAATTTGCCGGGCACCTTTACAGTCGGCAAATCATGAGATGGAATACCTTAATTCTTAAGCTGAAATAAATTTGCTTTCTAAATAGAACTTAATCAGGGGTTGTGAAGGGGGGGGGGATCAGCCAAAAAGTCCCCCCTGATTTTAAAAATTTGCATTTATCCCCCCCCTAGCATTT
>JAQFXP010003693.1:0-12016 GCA_034693685.1 Belba bartosi | reverse complement strand
ATGCTAGATTTTAAGTTAGAGGCACTAGTGCTTTGGGTTTTTTTTGTATTATATTAAATTAGTCTGTCTATTCTCTCCTGCTCTCTCTCTCTCTCTCTCTCTCTCTCTCTCTCTCTCTCTCTCTCTCTCTCTCTCTCTCCTTTAAAATTTATTAATAAGTATAATATTTTTATACTATGTCTGAATTCTCACATAAAAACTCATGTTTTTTAAGATTTAAGAGATGTTTATTGTCTATTCGAATAATTTAAAGAAAATTACAAAATTGATTGATTTAATTAAGATTTATTGAATCTTATAAATTAAATTAAATCTTGAAAAATTTTTTATTGCAAAATAATTGAGCAAATGTCTGAAATCTAATATCTGGTTATCAATCAATTTATTTTTGGATAAATCCGTTATCACTTGATATCATCATTTTATTCATTGCGTAATTTAAATGTAATTTTAAAATATATTAAAGTTTGTTTTAAATTGAAAGTTGGTTTATATCTTAAAAAACTTATTTTAATGACAGAATTAGTTATTAAAAAATATTGTTTTTTTCAAAACGAAGCAATTAAATAGATCATGAAGAGACGATAAGAATTGTAGACGATTTCTGAAATAACAGCAATCAATATATTGATAACTATGTCTGAAATTGACTTAATTATACTCTTATCTATATCACTAAAATATTAAATTAGTTGAATTGCATAATAAAATAGTATTTTCCAAAACAATAAAACAAACTCTAATTATAGATCCGATGGATTTAATGGATAAAATGTTTTGTCTTTGAAAATGTCTTTGATTGATTTATACAAAAATATAATACATATAATACTCTGGGTTAAACCATTTTTTATAATTTATTCCAACCTTTAGGCATATATTATTTTAAAATATTAAATAAAAATTTTAATTATATTAAACATAATTAATTTAATTTTACAATTAGAATAATATTTATAACATAACACAACATCAAAATATATTTAAAAATTATTTTTGAGTTAATATTCTTCAACTCTTTGAACGCAAGTTCATTGAATTTGTTTAACTACTTAGAAAGCAATAGCCTATAGATTAATAGCCCGTAATTTGACAACTAATCGGTTTTATATGACATCAAAATTAATCAAATGTTATAATTAATTAGTAATGAAATCGAAAACGTATTGAAGTGATTGAGTTGTTTTCAATTCAACATCAATTTGTCACTCAATGGGAAATAAGTCTAAACAGATATCAATGACATAAATCGATTTGGTTTAGTTGTTCAGTAGTTAAACCGATGCCAAGACTCGGGAATTAGATAATTGGAATTTAGATCATTAGTTCCATATCTTAAGATTCACTGACACTCAAACCATTCAGATTAAAGACAATATTATGATCATTATTTCTAAGTTTAGAAAGTTGAATTGCTAATAATCAGCATGTGCCGAATCAAATCTAGCGTCAAATCAAACTGTATTTAACTGAATATATATGGCTTTCACTTTGCAGTTGAGTTTCTAATAAATCACTCAATTCTTAGAAAAGTTTCATTAATCAAATAAAACAAGTTTTTCTAAATTATATTATCTTTTTATTTAATGGTTTAAATTTGAATAAATTTATTTAAATATATTTTTAGATTCTAAATGGAAAATGATTCAATATTTTACTTTATCAAGCAATTCTTACTTTTGATTGATGTAGACGTAGATTTTAGCATGCTTAGTGTATGTGTTATCTTGCTAAAGTTTTTGTTTATAATTTTGATTCAAATATAATTTAATTTTTTAAATAGTCTAAATTATGAAACTAGAACATTCAATAAAATTAAATTTAACTAATTTTTAATTATTTGAGTCAAATAAAAGAAACAAAAATTTATTTAATTAAATAAAACGAAAAATTTAATAACAGTTTTCAGAAATTGATTTACAATTTAAATTCAATGTTTAGGAATGGATTTAGTGCACAAAATACAGAATATCTTTGATTTATGATTGTGTTTGAGATAATGAAATGTTTATATCGACTATAATTTAATAGAAATATAAAATTCTTAAGAAAAAAAAACAAATTAAATCCTTGAGTTTGAAATAAAACATTCAATCAGTCAAATAAAAACATGTTTTAAATACAAAACAGTATTTAAGATACAGAAAGAAAATATTCTTAAGAAACAAGAGGTAATACTTAGTCAATAAGTTATTAAATAACATAAAACTTTAACAAAAAATAGTTGATTTAAAATTAAATTCAAATTAATTGCTTAAATGATGCGTAGAATTAATTTTTAATTTAAAACCAATTATTTAGAAAGAAAAATATCTTTTTAAAAACAAAGTTAATAATAATAATATGTTTGCAGTAATTAAATAATTAAATTTAATATTTAAAATTATAATTATAATTATAAAAGATTTTTCTTGTATTGAATACAATTCAATTAAAAATAATTTAATAAATTTAATTTATTTAATAAATTTCATAGAATCGTTGATTTGTCTTCTTTTTATGCCAATGACATCTCATGTGATATGATATCTACAGAAAATAAATCTTTTTGCAATTTTCTGAAGAATTATTCCTTAAGTTTGGACAGCTAATAATTATTCACTGCTGAGTGTTGACACGGTTAACCTTGGATGAAGTATTTAGTAAAACTATCAGACTACAATCTTGGAAATCAGACAAATCAAGCAAATCTAACCTGCAAACTCTAACTGACTGGAAATCTTGGGCTCGTTTTTATGTGCTTTTCATTTTCGATTCGATACACTAAAAACTTTTATTAAAAAGTGAAACAAGAATTAAAGCAATAGAGTCGAAAGTGAAAGAAAATATGTTTAAATGTTTGATAATAATAATGTTAATCAAAGTAATAGTTAGCGCCAATAGTCCAAATGCAAGCCAATTAGCGGCCGAACACTTCGCTCGCATACTAAAAGTGGCCAAATGTGAGCGACCTATGACTCGAGTGGTGTATATGTCGAAAATGTTTCCGCAATATAACAAAAAATATATACCTTATGCCACACTTCTGCACATTTGTGACACCGGCTCCGGATGTTGTAGTGATGAGACTCAGAGATGTGTCGCCCGAAGTGTTGAAAAAATTGTTTTGCATTTTCTGGTTCTCGAGCTGACGCCCAAAGGCAATAAAAAAAGTGTTGAGTCAATCAATTTTGAAAATCACACACAATGTGAATGTCGACACATCAACAGGTATTTGATTTTTGAATTTTTTTTGTTTTGATTTTTATTTTATTTTTTTAGCTTTTAAGTTATAAATAGAATTTTATCTAAATCTATATATTTTAAGATTTATTAACTTGATTTAGATTTTCAATGATATTTCTTATCATTATTTATTTGAGTTTAATTTCAATTAAAAATAAAATTAATATAATTTATATTTTTGTAATTACTGATTATTTTGCTAATTTGTTAGATTTATACTTTGTAAAATTTATAATAGGATACATGAATATATTTAGTTTTTGTTATTTAATTATAGTTTACTTTGACAAGTAAAGTTAGTTTGTTTAAATGTTAATTTTTAATTAAAATAATTTACAATAGTAACAACTCAAAAGTGTCTAATTAAAAAAAATGCAAAATTTTAATTTATAATTTTGATAATTGCATTTAAAAATTTAATTGACAGTTCTTAGAATTTCTTATCTAATAAAATTTTTGTTTATATTTTGAGCATGTACAAAGTTATCTTGATATTAAAGAAAAAAAAGCAGCTTAAATTTAATTTAACCTTGTTTATTTTAAAAATTACTTTGTTTTTATGTTTGCTGGCTAATTATTAAATTATTTGTAGTAATAAATCAAATTTGAATTATTAAATTTTATTTAAAGTTTTAAATAATAAAATGAAACATGTATAAATATAAAACTTTATTTTATTTAAACTTATATATTTTTATACTTTAATAATATTAAATTGGTCAATTACATCTTATCTAATATAATAAGAATTTATTAATTAAAATAATTATAATTGAATTTATCTTTACATTCAGTGATGACGCAAATGTTGACATTTATGATGAATATCCGAAACCAACAAATATTTCATTTACATCGTCTGCAGATCTGTTGGAATCTAACAAATCGATTCATTCAAATGCAAATACAATTCATTGTTTTCGAAATTTTAAATTAATGTTTTTATTAATATTAATTAAAATTACAAACATTTTCCAAATAAGTATAAAAATTTTGTGAACAAAATCTTATAAATTATATGATATGATCTAACAATAAATTATTAATTCAAAATAATATCAATTATTAGTCTAATTGTTATTAAGCCATAGAATATACGCACATATCTTTGAACTGACACAAAATCAAAATTAATGTCAAGATAAGATTGAACATCTTATACAATATTGTGCAAAATAATATGCGTTATGATAAGGATAAAATTTATTTGGCTGACAGTATGTTAGCAATCATAATTTATCTTTTTAAATATGTATTGAACACATTATTTCTTATAAATTTATTCTAATTTATCGTAAATTAGTATTTTTCAATTAAAAAACATTAAAACTTGAAGGCCAGTGAACTACTATTGAAAAACTATCAATGATAACTTGAAAACACAGACTTCAATGTCATTTCCTAAGAATTATTGGGGAAAAAAGTAAAAATCAAATTTATGTTTAAGAGGAACTCGTTTTGTATAAAATTTATCGATTCTATCAATAAATTTAATTTTGTAGTAAAAATCATTTGTTTAAAATACGCTCATTTGTAGCAATCATGAAAAACAAAGCAAATAAAGTCTTTTCGACATAAAAATCATAATTTTCTATTTGATTAATAAAGAATTTTTTTTAAAAGTTAAACCTAAATCAAAAAATATGTTAACTATTCTGAATAGTTGTAAAACTATTTATTTATTTTTGTTGTTTTTATTGTTTGACTTATCGATTATATGCAAAAGCGATAGAATATTCTATTATGTGACTGATCTGACTGACACTAATTGGAAAAGTTTTAATATAAGTTCAACGAGTGATGAGGAATTGATTCCAAGCGATTACATCGCTTGGGCTCTATATTCCAATACTATCAACGAAACCGGGTTTGTGTTCAACATTTTTTAAATTATTTATTATTTTTTAAACTTAAAATTAACTTTTTGCAACTTATACTTTGTAACGCAAATACTGAAATTAATTAAAATTTTTTGTTAATTTATTAATAAAATTTATAATAATAAAAATTTTAATTATAGATATCTTTTTTTATTTAACTTCTTTTTAATGCTAAATTTTTTAGCAATTTTTGTTGAAATGTATAATAAATCGAGTTTTTTCATAACCGTTCATTAGTGTCAAAATAAAGTGTGAAAATTAATTAATATTTTATACTATATATCTATATAAGTAATTATATTAAAATTTTAGATTTATTAACATGTGTATTCTAATAGAAAAGATCTGAACACTTTTAGAATATAAATTATATTAAGAATATGGTTTAAACTTCAGATGATAACTAATAATTTAATTCATTTTATTTTAGATTAACTTATATTTAACTCTAACTTATGTTCACTTTTTATCCGAAATAAAATTCCGTTTTATTAGAGCCGCCGAAACTGAAATGATTTTTGGATTTTCCCCGATTTTAACGTCTTTACCCTTGAAGTGAATATTTTCTCTTTAGAGAAATTAGCAAAACATAAATTCTTGTATTTATTTTTATAATTATTCTGAAGGTCTGTTTAGCTCTTTTCCCTAAAATCCATTAGTTTTTGCTATTTTGACCATGATAGATTTAAGAAATAACTATTTAATAAATTTAAATAATTCCTATTTGTAGACAATTAATTAAATTAACATTGAAGCAATATTTAAATAAATTTTTAAAGGTTATAAATATTTTTATTCTTGTAGAAACATCTTTAAAATATTTCTATCTTTTAATTGATTATAAAATGTAACTAGTTGCTTTTTTGGGTTTTTAACAAAAATAATATAAACAAAATTTCAAGAAATAGATAACACTTAATTGATTTTAATAATTTATCTAATTTGAAAATAAAATAAAATAAAATAACATTAATATAAATAAAAAACAACTGAAAATTAACTAATATTAAAAAATATCTTGTTTAATTAGTATGCTATTAAAACTTTAAAGTAAAAAAGTTATAAATTTTTTATTTATTTAACAAATTAATATTTAAATAAACTAAATTCGCTTTTAAAATGTGGTTAACTTAAAAACTTAAAAAATTGACTATTTAGTAATATAATTAAACAAAAGCAATATACAAAAAAACATTACAAATTTTAGATTATTTTTTGTATTTCACAATAAATATTTTGCCAACAATTATTAAATTTTAATGCAAATTGTGTACATTATATAGTATCTATATATTGCATAAATTACTTTATATGTGTTTATTTTCATACCTTTGCTTAGCCTTTGTGTCAAATTATTTAATGACTGTCGAGAGTCACTTATGTCGTTTTGCAAATTAAATAATATTTTCCAGATTTGGGATTAATTAATAAAATTAATATTATTAAATTAATTATTAAATTAATTTTTTTTACTTTATTTAACATTAAAGGCAAAAATATTGACGAAAATGTTATATCACTTCCTATTGTATTCAGAATCCGCTTTCAGTTAAAGCTAAATCAATTAATTTAAAATAAAAAGATCCTTGATGATTTTTTATTAAAGAGTTTTTATAGCATTTATAAACTCTAAAAATATTTTTAAAAATCAAAAATAATTTTTTTAACATTTAATTAAAGCTCGTATTTGTCGCACAGAAGCTCATCAGTTGTTTATTTTTAACGTTGTTTAACCAAAAATAAAAACTAATTACAGCAATTAAAAAAAATATACTAAGACTTTATACAAAGCAGTTTTTTAATATCTTCAACGTTTTTATAATACCGGAATAATTTTTCAATAATAACTTGTTTTTGTGGATATTCCTAATCAACTATATCATTGATAAATGCAAAAACAAATTCTCAAAATAAATAAAAACTTTTAAATGTGTTTTTAATTAATTGATTGGTTAATAATTAGCTGTTTTTAAGTTAAGCAAAATTTCATAAAATTAATATTTATTTATTTTAATAAACAAATAAATCTTAGAATACTTATATAATTTGTGCATGGTTAGCCAAAGTTGTCGGAGTTAGAGAGTTGAGCTAGGGATAAAATCAGAGATTGAGAAAGTTGGCCGATCTAAAGAGGGTCAGAGAAGGGATTTTCCTCAAAATTTTGGCTAAAAATCTAGGGGGAATCAGGAGAGGAATTTTTCCAAAAACGCTCAAAATCCTATATATTTATAATGATTATTTCCTCAATTTAACTTGATTTAAACTAAATTTAGTTAATTTAATTGAATTTAAATCGGATTCAGCACTAATTTAGGGAAACTTTCCTAATTTTAATTAAAAACCCAAAAAATCTAGGCAGGAAAAAGTCGAAGGGGAGTACCTTTGCTCGGACCAAATGCTAAGGGCGGATAAATGCCAATTTTCAAAATCAGGGGGGGGGGGGTTTGCTGATCCTCCCCTTCACAATCTCTGGATAAAGTGCTAATTTTTTTTCTCAAAATCTCAGAGGGATATAAGAAAAGATAAAATAAAAGACTCTGAAATTTAACCTAATTTAACTGTATTTAAACCGGATTTAGTCTAAATTTAATTAATTTAAATTAATTTAAACTAGATTTAGTCAATTATTAAAATTTTTAAATAGAAGAACCTAATTTGCTAAAAAATAAATAAGATTTAAATTTAACAAGGCAAGTTTATAACATAATAGTAAAACCCTCAATATTTTTTAATTAAATTTTTATTTACTGTGTGAATGCATTGTCAACATTAAGTGAATACATTTTAAATTATTTTTTATTTAGCATGTACAGTATAACTTTACCAATAAAATAAACAAAATGTTTATAACTTTTAAAATAATTGATCTATTAAAATATTTTCAATTGCATATAATATTACTTTGAATCCAAATTTGCATTCAATTATTTGATTAAGTAATTGTAAAAAATTAACTTTTGGCAGCAATTTGTGATTAATTTGATAAAATTATAACAATTTATTAAAAATTACTAATTTTTATGAAAATGATTATGAAATAAAAAAATTATTTTCAAATTGTAATGTTTTTAAAATTTATATATTAAATTTGTCCAATTAAATTAATGATATATTTAGTTTTGAAAAATTTAACTATATTTAACGGAGAATTTGACAATGTCTTTTCTTAAAACCAAGTATAAATTAAACATATTGATTTACTTTGTTTTATTGAGCATTAGTTTAATTTACAAATAAACGAATTTAAATATTAATAAATAAAAGCTAAAACAAGTGAGTTTGAGCTTGCTAATGTCTAGGGTTATATGTCGGTAAAAACACCGGTTTTCGTTCGATCACCTTATGTTAAGAAGCGTCGAAATACAGTAGTTTGTAATTGGGAAGGAATCACCTGAGAATACTGGGTGACCTAGACATTTATTCTATTTTTTTAAGTTTTATTAAAAAACATTTTCATGCGCATAGTTTTGATTAGAAAAATTCCATTTGATTAAAACAAATTCATATCTTTTTCTCAATCAGAATATTAATATTTCAATCAATTAATCTGTTATTTATTATTTTTTATATTTTATAAATTAATACAAATTTAAGTAAAAAATTATTTGTTTAAAAAACTCATCTAAGATTGTTTTTACTCAATTCTAAACATTTTACAAACTTTTAATTAAACTAAAAATAAGTTTATAAAAACTTTGTAAAGATTTGCACAGTTAGAAGTGCACACAAACCCGGCACACTCGGACAGTCTCCAGGCTTATCACTCCGGGTTCATCGAAGGCTACTTAACGGCCGAACTAATGGGAATGCATTGGAGAAACCAAATAGACTTATATTGCGAGAATCACGAAACGTATTGCAGAAAATTGTTTGAATTTTTAGACACAAATCTGAACATAACTCAACAAAAGGCAAAGTCTATGCGAACGGTCAGCTCGTATTGGCATCAAATCGGACTCGTATTCGAACAGTTAACTGGACTTCAAGACGGATATAATGTCAAACTCTGGGCTCACATACCCGACAAACCCCGAATGGATGTCGACTCCAAAGGACTCATTTCCTTAACACTTATTCCAGAGTTTAGTGAATTAGAGATAACATTAAACAAAACAAATAAAGGGAAAGTTCGCGAAGGAATGTGCTCTGCGATTGTCAAACCACTGGCCGATGGAAGCGATCTGTATGTGGGCCACAACACATGGGTCTGGTATAGCATGATGTTAAGGATCATCAAGAAGTTTGAACTCAATTATCATAAACTAGGGAATAGTACCGATGAGATTATACCAGGGAGAGTATCGGCGTTTTCCTCCTACCCGGGTATCTATTTAACATCCAATCACATAAGTCTCGAATAATTGTATTGAAATCTAAAATAATGATTAAATTGAATGACAGGCGCTCTCACATCTATAGACGACTTCTATATCCTGTCGTCAGGCCTTGTAGTACAGGAGACGTCAATAACAAACATCAATTCCGAGCTCTGGAAACACATTAAACCCGAAAAAATCGTTTTGCAATTCATACGTAATTTAGTGGCAAATCGTTTGGCAGAAACCGGCGAAGAGTGGACTCAGATATTCGAAGAGAACAATAGCGGCACTTATAACGACCAGTTCATGATTATCGACTATAAGCGGTTCAGAGTCGGCACAAAACCCGAACACTTGGCCGACGACTTGTTGTGGGTTTTGGAGCAAATGCCACAAATCGTCAAATCTGCGGACGTCACAGGTATGAGAGGAATGACTTCTCTCTTTCAATAATTGCATTCATTTAATCGAAACAAATATTGCTTTTTCTGACTCGAGATGTACTTCGGCGTCAGACCTACTGGGCCTCATATAACGTTCCATATTTTGATGAAATATTTAATATAAGCGGATATAACAAATTGGTGGAACTGCACGGAGACTACTATTCTTATAACAATACAGCCCGGGCTCTCATTTTTAGAAGAGATCAGGTATTACATCAATGTCGCAAATAATAGAAAATTTTAATCACTTATAAAAACTAAAGTCAAAAATCAAGGATTTGGCGACACTTTATAGTCTTATGCGATATAATGACTTCGAAACGGATCCACTTTCGCGTTGCAATTGTTCGCCTCCTTTCACCTCTGAGTACGCCATCGCCGCTCGCAATGATCTAAACGACCCGAACGGCAGTTACCCATTCGACGCAATTGGGTTCCGAGACTGGGGCGCAGTTGACGTCAAGATCACAACACTTGATATGTCGCGACGTTTCGAGATGTTAGTCGTCAGCAGTCCTTCCTATGAAAGACACGAACCCTTCCAGTGGTCGACCACTAAGTTATCGAAACACATCCGACATGAAGGACATCCAGACAAGTGGGCGTTTGCCCCCTATTTCATCCGATGGTATCCCTATGACAACGAGTTCGCCGGCGTTAACATTGCTGAGTCCCCGGCCCTCTAATTGTTATTATGTTATTGTTTTTTATATAAATTATAATTATTTTTAATATATTTTTTGTATATTTTATATAATTTGTATAAATATTTCGCTTTTTATTTATTAAAATATATTTTTATATTTCATTAAACTATAAACAAATGACTTATTATTCGAAAATCGAATTCAAATAAAAAATATTAATTTCAAGAATATCTAAAAACTAGTAAATCCTAACAAACCAGTCGTCGCCTCATCTTTAGCACAATTTTAAATAATTCATAAAAATATATAATTCTTTCGCAAATAAATGACTCAAAAAGTGGTGACCTTTGAGTGACAGTTAGTGTTCGTATCGGACATCCAATAGAGATGTCGTCCAAACTGTTTGTTCGGCTAATTAGTTCCGGGCCTTCAATGAGGGGTTGGTTTCTTGCCATCGACGTAGAAATTTCTAGTGGCGGCCGGGAGTGTCAGTTCCATTCCCTCCAAATCTTTGGTTAATATGATTTGACAGCCTTTCGGACAATAGACACAAAACTAAATTAATATCAAATAAAACCAAAATTTTGTAAACAATGGCTAAAAACAGACTTAATCTGGAGTTGGGTTTAAGAAACGGCGCCATATCTAACATGTCGTCCTCTTCCTCCTTGGGTGGGGGCAAGCGATCAAAAAACGGTTGATTCACATAGACATGACACGTACAACAGGCCAGGGAGGCCTCACACGCGCCCTCGATCTCTATGTGGTTGTCGTGCGCCAAATACATGGCATTCGCGCCAACCGTTCCCCTCACTGGCCGTCGATCACCACTTTTGGTCACATAAACCACATTCACGTCTTCATCGCCGCTATTGTCCGAAACTTTTTTGTCACAAAATTTTCGCAGTTTTTGGTTCTTCACTAAAATCGATCGGTTTTTGCGCTTTAATTCATTTATTAATATATTTCGGATTAAGTAAAACATAACTCAATTGTAATTCTGATATCAATTAATACTTTTTTTTATTCAAAACAAACATATTATGCAATCATTGACTTCACGTGCATTTAAGGCAATCCAGAAATTACGACAAATTAATACTAACTAGAAATCCGAAAATTATTAAGAAGAGAGAAGAGAGAGGGAGAGGGAGAGAGAGAGAGAGCAGGAGAGGGTAGGAGAGGGAGAGCAGGAGAGAGGGTAGGAGAGGGAGAGCAGGAGAGAGGGAGAGAGGGTAGAAGGGTATTGATTGCGAAATGAGTTTCCGAACCAATTGATAAGAAATATTTATTGAAGCAACAAAAAGCTAATAATAGAACCAGGTAGCTTTAATTTGGTTAGACATTCAGTCAAATTAGTTCGAAATTGTTTTCGGATCGAAATTCTAGCGATTTGTGTCAATCGAAATGGTTTTAGAGATCGATCTCTAATCCATTGACAAAATTCTTTGAATTCAGTTCTGTTCACAATCTTATTGTCAGAACTGCTGTTTGGATAA
>JAQFXP010003692.1:0-12025 GCA_034693685.1 Belba bartosi | reverse complement strand
ATGTTGAATATATGAAATGATATAATTAATAAAATTGAATTAAAAATAATATAAAAATACTGTGAAACTGTCCACAATATTAGAAAATAAAATATTCATTGTTTATAAATTAAATTCAAAATTTTAAATATATAACATTGTTTGATTAAATCCAGTCAAGATAATTATCAACGCCACATTTGCAAACGGTTAGCGGCTGCAATTATGGTTTACTTTCGATACTTTTTTCGCTTTCAAACAAGGCCAAACCTACTAGGGGTTACTGAAAGCTCTGCGCCAACAACTAGTAAAAGAGAGATTGAACTGGCACTAACGTCACTTACGCAACCGTCGAGCCAGCTTAATAAACAAAATATAAAATAATTACTCTATGTATTTATTTTAAAATAGATTGATTTTTCATCTAATAAAAATATTTTATTAAAATTTTAAATCAAAATTTACAGTCAAATTGAATATAAAAACTTATTCAAAACACACATACAAATTTTCAAATCTTTTTATCCAAAATTTTGTCATTAACACATAAGAAAAACAAATAACAAATATTGAGTTTCAATACAAGTTTAAAACAAATAAAAAAATAAAATAATTTTTGTAGTAGAAACCAATAAATTAAATATGTTTTAAATAACGTTAACAGTTTTAGTAAATAATAAAACAAATAAAAAACATTTACAAAATTTAAATACAATTTATAGTAAAATAGAATTTTAAATAAGCTTATAAAAAACAAAATAGAAAACAATTAATTAAAAAAAATATATTAATTAAATATTTACAAGTTAATAAATATTAAGTAATAAGATTATAATTGAATTTTTCTAATTAAAAAAAAATATTTCTTTGGTAAAAATGGTTAAATAAGATTAATAAAAATTATTGACATAAATATAATTATAAATTTTTATTTAAGAATTTATTTTTATGACTTTAAAATATTTGGTTTATTGATTCTCTCCAATAAACAAAATTTTATTACTTTGTGTAATATATATCTTATACTAATTATAATTTACAGTTTGCTAAGTTTATTTTTTTTTAATTAATGAGTGCTTCCTATATAATTGTTCAACTTAACTAATTTGCGCGCGCTTTATCAAATTTTATAAAATTATTAGACAAACTGTTTAAATCATTTTTAGTTACAGATTAGTTGATAATTATTTGAAATAAAAAAATGGACATAGATAAACAAATACTATTAAAATAGTTGTTAAAATTTATTTAAAATATTATAATTTTTGATAAAATTTTAATTTGAAACACATTTATAAAATGTCTTTTAAACTAAATATTACAATTGTTTTAATAAAAGTTAAGTTCCCAATAATTTAAGATATAAATCAAATGTAAAGTAGAAACATTATTTTTTTTGAAGGTTTGAGATGTAAATGTTATTGTCAATTTTCAATTTTCTGTAATAAATTTTTGATTTTCTTTATTTTGTAGTAACTTTATGTGCTTTAGTATAAATTTTATTTATTTTCGGTAATAAATTAGAGTTTTAGTATGGATTTTATCTATGTTTGTAGTAACTTTATTTGCTTTAGTATAGATTTTATCTATTTTCTGTAATAAATTAGAGTTTTAGTATAGATTTTATCTATAATTGTAGTAACTTTATGTGCTTTAGTATAGATTTTATCTATGCTTGTAGTAACTTTATTTATTTGCTAACATTATGTTGTTTAGTATAAATTTATTTTATTTTAATAATAACTGTGTATTTTTTATAGTGTTCATTGGTTTTAAAATAATTTTATGTAGTATACTACTTATAAAATTTGTCTAATTTTGTTTTAATTATATATATTTTTTTGTTCAAGTTTGTATTAATCTTACACTAATTTTAATATTTAATATTTAGTTGTATATCTGTATTAGTTTTATATGTTTTATTTAAATTCTTGTTGATATAGTATTTAATTTATGTGTTTTAGTATAGATTTTATCAGTTTATTGTGATAAATTTAGTAACATTTTATCTATTTTGTAGTAATGTAATGTGCTCTAGTATACATTTAGTCTATTATTTGTAATAATATTATGTATTTTAGTATAAAATTATATATATATTAGTAAAAATTTGGCTAAGTTTTGTTATATTTTGTATTTGCTTTATCAAATTAAGTAAATAGTTTTTCTATTTTTGTGTAATTTTATGAATTTTGCATTGAGTTTTATTGTATTAGTATTAAGACTTAGTATTTTATTATTAATTTTATTATTTTAGTATTATTTCGTGTATATTTATGCATTATGTTTACATTAATATATGTCTATCGCAATGAATTTTCAAATAAGTTTTAGATAATCGCTAATAAAACAATGATCAAAATCTAACATACCATATTGGCGTACAAATAGTTATACAATTCAAGATTCAAAATTTAACATTTGGTATTAACATACAAATAGCTATACAAATCAATATTCAAATTCTAACATAACTTATTAACTTACGAATAGCAATATAAATCAATTATAAAATCTAACATACCGTTTTGGCATATAAATAACAATAAAAATTAAGATACAAAATTTAACATACCGTATTTGCAAAACAAATATCAATACAAATCAATTATAAAATACAAGAGTCAATGCAAGCGTAAATGAAAGCATAAAATGCAATCATAATAGCTGGCATTAAAACAATACAATAAAATTCTGTGCCAAAACTGTCAAAACTTCTAAGTTAAGTGTTGCGTAATAGCAGATTTTTAAACATTGCAATAAAATTTAGCTTTAATTTACTCTTTAACAATTAATATTAACAACATTTGAGTTTATTCAAAAACCGGTTTATTATTTGAGAGTTCAACTGAGTTCAAACAGGCTACTCGACTACAGTGCATTAAAATTTAAAAATACGGAAAAATCCAAAAAATTAGAAATTTACCGCCGAAACCTGGCTAATGGCCGGTAGCTGATTTGGTAAAACACACTCGTACTGTAGTGCAAAAAAATTGAAAAAAAAAATTTACCGACGGTAAAATCTGGTCAACATTAGCCGCCGAAGCCTGGCATTGTGTTTTATTTTTGGTAAACATCCTCGGAGTGTAATGCAGTAAATATAAAAACTAAAAAAAAAATTTGACGGGAAGTTTGGGAAAAATTTTGGCCAAAAATTCATGTTCGGTAAAAACACTCTTACTGTAGTGCAACAAAATTGAAAAAATTAAAACAATCGGAAAGTTTGAGGGAAAATTTGGTCAAAAATTAATTTTCGGTAAACACACTCGTACTGTAGTGCAACAAAATTAATACAATCGGGAAGTTTGAGGAAAAATTTAGTCAAAATTTACCGCAAGACTTGATACTGGCCAGAAATTTATGCTCGGTAAACACCTTTGTACTGTAGTGCAACGAAATTGAAAAATTGAAAACAAATTTACCGACGGTAAAATCTGGTCACTGGCCGCTGGCCATCACCGGTTCGGAAACCACTTTCGTACTGTAGTGCAACAAAATTAAAAAAGTGAAAAAATTTACCGACGGTAAAATCTGGTCAGTGACCAGCGGGCAGAAAACTTAGTTCGGAAAACACCCCCGCACTGTAGTGCATCAAAAATAAAAATTTGAAAAAAAAAATTTTCCGACGGTAAAATCTGGTCAATGACCAGCGGCCAGAAAATTTGATTCAAACAACACCCTCGTACTCTAGTGGGAAATGACCGGATAGACCGGATGAACCGGATGGATAAGCCAAGCAGCCATCTTGGCCGCCATTTTGGATGTTAGACGGGTCTTGACCTAAAGTACGTCTCGATTTAACATAGGGTTTTATGGAAAAAAAACCCTCCATAAAATACTTCTCAAAAATAGGCTCGTACTGTTGTCCGATGTCCGCCATTTTGAAATCCAGGTATACACACTATATACTACTTATATATATAAGGAAATGTATTTTAATATATAACTTGAATTGATGTCTACAGTTTAATAAATTATATTTATTTATTTGATGTCTAACACTAAAAAGATTTATGTCTACGTGCAAAAAAATATTTAAAATTTATTAATGTTTAATATTTATTTAATGTTTGCAATAAACCTAATTTGGATTAACTGTATAATAATCAAGAGGGCACCCTCCCTCTCGACCAACAATAAGTGCTTAACAATTCATATAGCACTGGAAAGACAGCATAAGCCGGAGACAAACAACACATTACACATCCACTGGAATGACATTCACTCGAAACACATGGCGAAGGAGTCATCACCGGTACCTGAAAAGTGGGTCGGCGTATGGACTCGTCCCGAATATTATATTTTTAAATTAATATTAAATATTATTTAAATAAAATTATTATGCATTTAATTAAAGAATTTTATTTAATATTTATATAAAATTATGTAAAATTGTTTATGAAAATATTTGGTTTGTATAAATATAAATATTTATTATTTAATGTTTTTCTATTTAACTAGATAATACATAAAATTCTAAATTTTAAATTTTAGCAAATTTTAATAAATTTATATTAAGAAACTAAATTTTAATTAATAGTTTCTTTATAATAATTTTGCTTTTACTGATAATGTATTGTAAATACATAATTTAATATATAAATTTTATATATATTTAAAATGTATCTATAATTTATTTTAATTATTTTATTATCCATAAAATAATATTTTAAATTTTGGAACCTAGAGCAGTCGTTTATTGTTTTGCTTAATATAATATATTTCTATTGCATTTTAGCAATAAATAATTTAGTAACACAAATGTTAATGCTTAAATACCATTATTTCACTCTATTCTTTAAGTTTATTGTGCAAATAGGCACTAATTTTTTAAAAAGTAACATTAATTATTGTTAAATTATTTTACACTTCAGCACTATATAATTTGTTTAATGCAATTAATGTTTTTCTAGTATAATTATTAGCGTCAAACATCTTAATGCTAAGGTGTTTATTGCTATGATTGAATTAAAACATGGTTATGCTTAATTGATAAGTTGTGTTTAGTTATTCTTCATTTGCAATATTAACAAATATAAAATTTTTAAAACAAAATTAATTTTATTTTGCAATAATTTTGTAACCAATACTTATAATAATTAATTATTTAATAATTTTTTAAATTTTATATTTGTTTTTTATATATTAAGAATTTTGTAATGAATATTATATTTTTGATAAATACATAATTATTGAAATAAATTAATTTGAAAATATCTTGAACGATTTTTCAACGTATCTAAGTTAAAATAAAATTAATTTTCAAAAAACACATAATTAAATTTTTATTTAAAAAGTTAATGATATTTGCAATGTAGTTAATTTTAAATTTTTTTTATTAACCTCAGAAATTATAATTTTCAAGTTTTTTTTTGCTAAATTTATTTATATAAATATTAAAAAAATTAAACTATAATTTATAATTGAATTCAAATATTGTTTAAATTGTTTTATTCATAATTAATTATTTAATTTAATAAAAAATAAAATTTCAATTAATAATTAATTTAATCAATTATGAGACTGAAAGTTTTTTGTTATTAATAATTTATTTAATTTTAATAAAAATTGTAAAAATATTTTTAATTATTTTAAATTTGTATGCAATATATTTTATAATATAAATCTGTATAAATTATTTTTAAAATTATTAATTAACTTAATTTGTTCAACCAAGTTTCTCGACATTTATTAAAATATGTTGTAAGTAATAAAAACTTTTTAATATAATATATACTCAAAAATTCAAATTAGATTTTTTAGTTATCTAATGTGTTAAAAATGAAAAATTAATAATAATTTGGTAATTATAATACCAAAATAATCGAAACTAATGCGGCTTTCCATTAACTAAAAATAAAAAATTTTGATTAATTTTAAAATTAATTTTATTATTATTTACAGTTTTATGAAAAAATATTTTTTTATATTATGAACTTACTTACAATGATTTTATTTTTGGTGCTCACGGTAGTTTACATAATACATATTAGTTATATTTTGTCGATAATTCGAACACATATTTGATTATCACAAACATTGGTAAAGCTCGCGCGAGCTTGTTCACTTTTATCAATTTACTTTTAATCCATATATTATTTTAAATTTTACAAATAAATATTAAATAAAAATAATATATTTAAAAATATTTAATTTAAATACCATACAGGTTAGTTTAAAAACTAATTAAAAGTTAATATTAAATGTGTGATAATCCTTTAGAAAATGTCAAAAGATGTCCACTTTAATAGTTTTTACTTTTGTTGCGCGTGAAGTACAGTTGTGATTGCGAAGAGTACTGTTGTGTTGCTTAAAATATTTTGATATTTGTGTTAAGTGTGTTTTGGTTTTTATGAGCCATTTGTTGACGCGAGAATAAGACGAAGTTGTCTGTTCAGTCTGTGCGCAGAGTTATCTATGTTGTGTATTAATGTAAATTAAAATAAGTTTTGCATCGGATTGTAAAACAATAAAGTTTTATATAATTCAAATTCAAATTCCTTTTCAAATAATTAAAAAAAAATATGGTTTAGTTGTCTTTTTAGTGTATTGTAAGTAATTATAAAATTAATATTAATAAAGGATAAAATTATAATTAAATTAAAACAACAAATTTTTAAAAAGTTTATAATTTCAAAAAAATTAAGTTCAAATACTTTACTGTCAAAAATATCTTTCTTCTAATAATTAATTGTAAATAGTGGATATTATGATTTCAATATACAAAAAATATAAACATTGTAATTTTACAAAATATGGACATTTTACAAATATTAATTATTTATATAAAATTTAAATTAGTTTTTTAAACATTTATTTTAAATTAAAAATAAGATTTTTGAAAAATATAATGATCTAATTAAATTATTTTTATTTTTTAAATGTTTTAAAAGTTTTTAATTTAATTTTGAATTAATAATATTTTGAAGCAAAACTGGAAAAAATAATTTATTGATTTATAAACTTAAACAAAAATTAATTAATTAACTTATTGGCCTCCCAGGTTACCAAACAACTTATTAATCGAAATTTTTTTGCAAAACATTTATTAAATTTTTTAGTATTTAAACGTAATTTATTAACGTATAGGTAAGATCGCTCGGCTCAAGATAATATTTTTCCGACTGAATTTTATCGTAGAGCCCTATCATTTGTTGTGTTTAATTTAATTTGTAGTTACAAAATTTGGATAATTGTAATTGTATATTAACAATATTTAAATATTTTCCTGCTAAAATTTTAATCCGTTTTAAAATAATATATTTGTAATAAATTTATAATATTCTGAATTTACTTTTAGGCAAATATTTACGTATTCACATTTGATAATTTCATAAAGTTAATTTTAAAAAACTTATAAATTTAAATATAATTTGATTAAATCATTACTCTGATTAATTGGTGTTGTTAATATATATCAAATGTTTCTAAATTTATATTTAGTTATTAATTATTTTAAAGCAAAACTGTAATTAAAAAATTATATAATTATAATAATTAAATAAAAATTATTTATTTAATTTTTGAGTTTCGTTTAGTTTGATATTATTAAACTTTAACATTTATTAATTTAATTATTATATTTTTTATTATTTAAGGTTTATTGCTAACCAAACAACTAATTTTTAAACAATTATTAATATGTTTTTAATACATAATTTTGAATTGATTAACTAAATTCTGAAAATGAATTATTTTTGTTTAGTTTTTTAGCAATTAAAGCAGAAATATTATATGAATATAGTTTTTACGTTTCATTACCCATTTTTATGGCATAATTGATGTACTTTTGTTTCAAAGAAATTTTTAAAATATTTTGATGTATTATGTCAATAATTTGCCTTGTTAATAAATAAATTTTTGTATAATTTTATATAATAATTTAATATATTTTTAATAATTTAATCAACTTGTAAATAAATATAAAATTTTATTCTATCATTTATAATACAAAATGTGAACAATTTACAAATATAATTTATTTATTTAAAATTTAAATATTTTTAAACATTTATATTTAATTATCACTAATATTATTAAATAATAGTAGTATATTTAAATAAAAATTTAATAAATCAATTATCTAATAAATTTATTGTTATTTTTAAAAAATATTTTAATAGTTTTTTAAATTCATATTGAATTAAAATTATTTTGAAACAAAACTGGAGAAAATAATTTATTGATTCATAAACTTAAACAGAAGTTAATCAATTAAATCATTGGCTTCGATAAAATCATCGAAAAATTATTAAACCAAATAAGTGGGAAAATTTTTTAATTGATACAGATTATCAAACATGTAAAAGTATATTACTGTCAAAATAATCTCATGTTTGAGACACAGAGCATTATAAAAATATGTAAAGTTGCTGTTATACAGTTAAATTAAAAGAATAAAATTTATATCAAATTATTTTTATATAATTTAAGTGATTCAATATTTTTAAATAATTTACTATAAAATATTTTATATTTTGATTTCAAACGATGGTATCAAATGTAGATTAAAAATGGTAAAATGTTGAATATTAAATAAAGAAATATTAATGTGTACGAACCGGATATTAGCTAATTTTTATTTAACTTTAAAAAATTAAATTTTAATTAAATTAAGTTTTGCGTATTTTTTAATTTCTATATACTAATAAATTTATAAATTATAGTTTAAGACCGGTTTAGCTAAAAATTACTTATACAGTATTAAAACTTATAATTTAGATGCTTGTATTAAAATATTGAAACTATAATTTAAATTATCTGGATTATTTGTAACATTTAATAAATTTTCTAATTAATAAAAAAAATTCCATAGATATACATTTGCGTATTAAATATATATGTTAAATAATTTATTTTTATTTCTTATATAATAATAAATTATAATAAAAAAATATAATTATTTTTAAAAAATTATCATATTAAAAAATTTTATGTGTTATGTTCGCCACTAAAAGCATTCAATAGGATATTGTTTGAATATTCATACTAGCCAATTACAGTAAATTCGGTATTTACAGTTTATTTATAAAGTTATATTTTATATATAACTTTACATATTATTTATATTTAAAAAACTTTAAAAAATTGTTTCAGTTTATATTTCTTATATACATGTATAGTTATCAATATTTAGTTATTTCTAACTATAAAAATTTCTAATTTTAAAATTAAATCACTATTCTAAATTTATCTGAATAAATTTTAAATGGCTACAAATAACCAGGATAAAATTTGTTAAATTTATATTAAAATAAATTTTTATATAAATTTAATTTTACGATTAAATTATAAATTGTTTTTACAAAAATTAACAAATTTGTACACACAGTTTGCAAAATAAAACTTTTTAATTTATATTTTATAATTTATTTTTTATTTAAAATTTGATTTAAAATCAACTCGAATCGGTAATATAGTATAAGCTGCTTGAGGTGGCCCTCGAAAAATATAATAAGGTTCACTTTTTTATATTAAAGTGAATTGAAAATACTTCAATTTGGCTATTTTAAAATTTTGATAAATTAATTGGGGGTCGTTAGGAAGGCTATCAAATTTGAAAATTTCAGACATTGCTCCTAGGTAAAATATCGACAATTGATAGTCATAAAACTTTTAATAAAATTTTTATTATCAATCTTAACTAATATTATTAAAAATTAAAAAAAATATTTTTTATTTACTAGGTAAAATAATTTTTGGAAATTTTTGAAAACATTTTTGGGTTACTTCCGGTTGGCCGAAATACTTAAAATTTATTTAGATTACCAATTATATTAAAACTAAAATCTGGTTAAAAAATCAGGGAGGACTTTCCTTACCGTTTTTTAAATAAAAATAAAAATGAATTTTTTACCATGTTTTGCTTTAAATTTGTTTCTGTGTATATTTTATTAAAATGTCCACTTGTTCAAAATATTATACATTTTTTTCTGATTCCAATGATATATCACAGTATATACTTTAAATAACAGTGATGTCTAAAATTAATTTTTAATACGCAAAATATAATAAAACTAAAAATTTAATATTTATAATATGCTTAATCCAAAACTTCTGAAAATATTTTAGAGTTTTTAATATTAGCAAAAAAAATTATAATTTTAATAATTTACAAAACTATAAATTTTAATAACAGTAAGCAATAAGACTAATATTTAATTCAAAATATGCAAAAATATCTTATTATAAATTACAAATTCTAATAACATAAATCGGAATCAACAGAATACTTTAGTTCGTGCTATTAGTTATCAGTTAAATGTAACTAGATTATTTAAATTTCCACAATATTAATAATAAATACAAAACAATTCATTGGATATGTTATTTTGGTTCTAATTGTGCTTATTATTAAAAATTTTAACTACAATTAAAATATTATTACAAATCGTAAATAAAATAAAAGCAACAACTCAAAACACGAAACAGTTTAAATGAATATTTAATTATAATTAAAATAAATAAATATTAAAGGAGTAATCTGACACCAAATGCGGTGTCAGGCTTTTTTGGCTATCAGAAGAGAGTCGTATGACTCTGTCCCTGTATTTTGGCTCCGGATGCGGAGTCAGCACTAATACAGGGACAGCAGTCATAAGACTACCAAAAAAGATATAAATTAATGATAGTGTGCTCTCATCGATCACTTCTATGTATTAACTTAAAAAGTTATTAATAAAAAGTTTTATTAAGAAAAGTCTAAGTTTTTGTGAGAGTAAGTGGTAAGGGCTGGCCGTAGGCCAGCCGCTCGGCCTCGGTCAGCCCGACGAAGTAGGGACCCGACAGTCCCTACATAAGTGGTGGCATCGGTGGCGATCATCTTCGCCTAGATTTTATACTAAATAATAAATTGTTTGGTTTTGTTTGTATTTGTCTGTTTTTAATAATAATTAATTTGATTTAAATTTGAATTTTAAAAATAGTATTTTAGAGCTACAGGACTTGAGAGGAATCGTTTATTTTCTTAACCGAATACAAAACATATGGGAAAAAGAGGTAAATTTTTGAATTAATGTATTATAACTATTTTCATTAGAGTGCAATGTGGCCATACATGAGAGGAATGGACTGAAACAACAGTGCACTGCAGCCATCAGACAGTGAAATAAGGCCTTGAGAGAGAACAACGAATTGAAGGAACAATTGACTAAAGTTCAGCACCAGAGGGAAGAGGCCATGAAAGAGATCAATCAAGCGATGGCCGTACGGATCAAAACCACCAAAGATATGGCTCAACTCACCAAAGAGCGAAATGCGGCCGTTCAGGAGTATAGCCTTATTATGTCGGAACGTGATTCGGTGCACAAGGAGATCGAGAAATTGCAGGAAGAGCTCCAACTCATGCACAAGAAGGTTAAGCAGTTTAAGTCGGAGAAGAAGGTGTTGTTTGAGACAACCGAAAGTCTGAAGCGCAAGATATCTTCGGCGCTGTTCGACAGAGACCGAGTGCTTAAGGTCTGCAACGACTTGAGCGAGAAGTACGGAGACTATACGACGGGTATGAACAACGAGGCGACCAGTCCCCCATCGCCCCAATCCAGGTCTGGCCACAACTTCTGGGGCTCGTCTTCATCGAGTGTCGAGTTCTTGGGCGCACGTGATGTCAAAGAGCGATAATCACGTTCTGTCGGCCGCGTCGAGCAATAGCTCGGTGTCGACGTTCAGTCACCCGCAGAACAAACTGTGCAGTAATTCCCGTCTCGACAATATAGATCAGGCCAACATTGAAATCGAATCCCTGCGCAAACAGGTCGAGTGCCTCCAGACCGACCTCATTGAAGCTCAACAAGAGGTTGAAGTGTTTTAACGACGGCGCGATTGGGCTTTCAGTGAAAGAGACAAAATTGTGTTGGATAGGGAGAGCATTAAGACATTATGCGATAAATTGAGACGAGAGAGGGATTGGGCGGTCAGTGATTTAGCCGAAGCTCTTAGAGAGTCCGATGATATAAAACGCCAGAAGAATAAGACATCAAAAGAGTTGAAAGAACTTAAGGAAAAGATTGAGGGAATAAAACTGGAGAGGGATTCGAGAGTGAAGTGT
>JAQFXP010003691.1:0-12026 GCA_034693685.1 Belba bartosi | reverse complement strand
ATTAATTTAGACCCCGCCCCTCAAAGATAATGAGTTGAAACTTTTTTTACAGTTAAATAATTAAATAAATTTAATTTAAAAATAATTTGAAAAAATATTTTGCATTATTTAAATTTTTTTTAATTTGTACACAATATGAACATACCGTCACTGACGGATAATGCACTAGATTTTTTTAATTTTGAGTTATGATAAAAATTGAAACTAATTTCGAATTTTAAAAATTTTTTCAACATTTAATTTTGTTATTAATTCTTAACAAATTACCAATTTAAATAATTGCTCTATTTTATTTATTTAAAAAAAAACTAGTGCATTATCCGTCAGTGACGGTATTTTCATATTGTGTACGAATTAAAAAAATTTAAATAATGCAAAATATTTTTTCAAATTATTTTTAAAATTAAATTTATTTAATTATTTAAATGTAAAAAAAGTTTCAACTCATTATCTTTGAGGGGCGGGGTCTAAATTAATTTCTGAATATTTATGTTTTTCTATTTTATCAAATTTTCAAAAATCAAAAACTCGAAAACTATTCGGAATAAAAAAAATTTAAAAAATTACTTTGTGTAGAATGACTCATAGATGCTAATTATAAACAATTCAATTTAATTTGATAAAATTTTCAAAAATGCCCTTTGCTCTTTCACGAGATCTGCAACTTTGAGTTGTGATAAAAATTGAACCTGCTTTCGGATTTAAAATATTTTTTAACATTTTATTTCTTTTTTATTTCTAAACAAATTACCAATTGAAATATTTGCTCTATTTTATTTAGTTTTCAAAAAAACTAGTGCATTTTGAATATACATGTTATTTCTTAATCACGTGACTGGTTTCAAATTTTTTGTCTAGTACAAAAAATTGTGAATGTAACATTACTTTATACATTTGACAGAATTAAATTATCTTTATTCATTAAAAAGTTATTCAAAAATTACGACGGTCAAGATTAATGGTTAGCCTCTTTATATGCTCAAAAACAATGTAGCAGAAAAAGACAGGCTTCGGTGCATTTGCTATATATCATTTGACCACAGATCGAGAAGGGGGGATCAGGTAGAACCTCCGTGATTTTAAAAATTTGGATTTATCTCCCCCCCTAGCATTTAGTCCGAGAAAAGGTAACCCCCCCTCGACGTTTTGCCGGCCGCTATGGGCGGGCGGCAAATTTTTTGGGTTGTCACCCAAAATTAGAAAATTTTCCCTAAATTTAGTTTAAATCCAGTTAATTTAACTAAATCCAGTTTAAATTCAATTAAATTAGGCAAAATTTCATCACAAATATATTGGTTTTTTAGCGTTTTTGGAAAAATCCCCTCCCTGATCCCTCCTAGGTTTTTGGCCAAAATTTTGACAAAAATCCCTCTCCTGAACCCCCCACCCTGGATCGGTCGACCTTCTCGATCTTTGCATTTGACACAAGTTGTTAATTAGCTGTTGCATTCCAATTTAAAGTTTAAACTAAAAACTAAGTGTCCAATACAAGCTAAGTAAAATTGCAGGTGCGCTTTTTACATATTAAATTAATTATAAAATTAAGTAATAATAATTTTATACTTTTAAATTTTATGATATTTAATAATAACTTATTATTTTTCTTAATAATAATTAAAAAATAAACAAAACAATTTTATCAACTATTATTATTACTTTATTTTACAATCAACTTAACATGAAAAAAGCATACCTGCAAAGTAATTTAGTTAGTATTAAATATTTAATTTTTATTTTAAGCTTTAAATTGCAAAGAATCAGCTAATTAACAATTCATGTCAAAAGGTATATAGCAAATGTTCCGCCTTTTCCTACTATACTCAAGTTTCTATAAATTCACATTGTTGAGACCAAGTTTTAAAGCATGTAAAATTAGAGAGGTTATTTTAAAAATAAAAGATTAAACTTTATATTAATAATTTAAAATAGAAGTTTGTTTTTTATAATTACATTGTTTTTGAGTTATAATTGAATTGATTTGATGTAAAATTTTTGAAAAAATAAAACAATTTTTTTTAAAAGTACATAATAAACACGTTCTGTGAAAATATAGAAATCTATATAATATGATTTGTTACACAATATTGGTATAAAAGTAAAAATAAAGAGATGTGAAATTAGGCTTATTCTTTAACATTGGTCCCAAAATGGGGCCAGAGATGGTGTGAAGTTAGGGAGAATTTGAAATTATAGAAGGTGAATTTATAGAGATTTGAGTGTACATCGTTTTTGAGCATATAAATATGAAACTGACTGTATATATTAGTTACCAATAATTTTTAAAAAGAGTTTATTTTTAAACAACATATTTTTTATTTTATGTTTATTATTTAGAGTTTTAAATGTAGGTATTACGTCAAAATCCCACCTGGTTTTGAAAATTGGCATCTCCTCTAGCATTTGTTTTACGAAAAGGTATCCCTTCGATTTTTTGCCGGACGGCAAATCTTTTGAGTTTTTGGCCAACATTAAAATATTTTCCTAAATTAGTGCTAAATTTTTTTTAAAATTTAATTTTGTTTTACCAAATAAATTTACAATAAAAACTGCAGTCATATTTTAAATTAAATGTACATTATAGCCAGAAGCCCCCTTAACACCCCCATATGCAGCTAAAAACAACATAGATATTTTTTACTTTTTTTTAACTGTTTTGATAATAGTAATAAATTTTCGTAATGTAGAAGAAAAGTATCCCAACTGTAAGTATTTTTTAGCAAATATTATATTTAAATTATTTAAAAACTTTAGTTCGACTAATAATTTAAACTGTATTTTAATAATAAAATAAAATACGTGAAATGAATAGAATATTGGATAAAACAAAAGGTTAACTGCATTCGATGTTAAGGTCATTGCTCTTTGATTTGTATGAACACAACTACCGGTGATTGCGTGCGAAACCAATTTCATGATTCTGTAAATCAATTATTTAGCCAATGGTTGAAAAAATATAAAAATTTTATTATATTTTTTATTGCTTCTTACTTTTAACATAAATACTTTATATTTAAAATTTTTTATGCTTTTAAACATCTTCCAAATCATTAATATAACTGTAATTATTATTAGAATTTAATGTAAAAAATATGCAAAAATTATAAGAAAAATAAAGTCTTTTGATGACAATTTTGTTTTTGTTGAACAAAAGCTAAAATAAAATGTATAGTATTGTCGAATGAATAGAAAAATAGTATATTTGTTGTCAATAGAAAACGAGTACTGTATTCAGAATTGAATAATATTAAACTCAATTATTTGTATGAGAAGTGAAACTTTAATTTAGCGTATTTTGTATTACAGAATATGTTATTTGAATAAAATGTTTGATGAAATAGTTATTAAAAAACTCAACCAGGAAGTCTCATAAATCTAACAAATATTTAATTAAAATCTAATTTATTGATCACAGTATATTAAACATTTAATTCTTATATTTAATAAATTATATAATTCTTTAATGAGTTAATTAAACAAAATTAAATTATAATATAATTTTATAAAATATTATTATTATATACAATTTTATAACAAATTAAACTTTGCATTAAATCAAGTTTAAATAAAATATTAGATAAATTCTGACAATTTATATAATTGATTAAAAATAATATTGGTATTTAAAAATTATTTATATTTTTAAGCATGATCACAAAAGTAAAATTATAATAAAAATATAACAAAATACTATAAATGCTAGTTAAGTTTAAACAGCGAAAAATAAATTATGCTTTATATGAATAATTTATGCTTTTTATTTTAATCAACTTTTAAATAGTAAATTTTAAAAATATTTATTGTATGTTTAAAAATGAAAAGATAATAATTATAATTAAAAACATTTATAGGCAGAGACCGCGCGGTCACTATTCTGACAAAATTGTAATATTCGTTATTCTGATGAACACATGCGTAAGGAATGGTAATTCTGGACCAATGCGTTGCTTAAAGTTTTTGGGCAATAAAATGATTGTGAATTATAGTTACATAACATTCTAATCTATAATTTATAACAGTTTTGTTTTGTACAAAATATATGTGAATTAGTTTTTCTTTGTTTTAATTACGAATTCTTTTGTTTATTATTGCAATATTTACTTTAAATTTTAGCAAAGCAAGTATAACGGTAAGAGTATAAAGTATATTAATTTATTCAATTATTTTTGCATACCTTATTTAATCAAATAAATCTTTTCAAAAGCCTTTTATTATCTTAAAAATTCAATATTAAATAAATAAATATAATAATAGGTTTTGATATTACTAAATTCAATTATATATTTATAGTTTACTTTTGTTCATGAATTCATAAATTTTTAATGAATTCTCTATAAATAGTGAAAAATAGTAGTTATGTTTAGTGATTAGACTTAGTTTTAAGATTTTTTTTAATGTTGTGTTTTGTCTTAAGTCAAATATTGTAAGAGTATTTATATATTTTAACATGTATATTCATTGTATAAATGCTTTGTTTCAAATCAATGTTTTAAAACAATTGAATTAAAACATACAACAAATCAAAATGAGATCTTACAAATAGAAATAACAATTATTTTAAGTTCAACTTTAATTAAAATAATAAAATTTTTAATAAACTAAGGCAATTATATAAGTTTAATGTAAAAGGTAAATAAAAGTTAGTTTTTTAATTAGATATTAATATCAGAGAAATTTTATAATTATTTTATTAATTAGGAAGTTTTATTATAAAATTGAAATTTTATAATCTGAATTAAATGTTTTGCTTAAAAACTACAGTTAATTAAAGTTATTTTTAAAAATAAATAAAATTATTATATTTGTTTGTAAAGAAAGTGCTTTAATTCGTTAAAAACTAATTCGTTATGAAGCTATTATTGATTGACTAATAATACAAAGCACTTCCTCTTCAGTCTTCAGGTCTTTGTCAATAAAAATGCGAACAATATATTGATGATTGAAGTGGTAATACTCGGTGTAAGTCTCCGACAGTCATGAAGCACAACACCACTAAAGTAAGTGACACTTATTAATGAGTTCATTCATCAGTTGATAACACTTCTGGTCATTGACTTTCAAATATTATGTTTTTCTAAATTAATTATTTGCATTTTGGAACATGTACGTTTTTACCTATAAACGTGTTTTCAATGTACATTTTAAAAAAATTAATTTATTTTTATTTTTGGCAATGAATTGCTTAAGCGTAGATTAATTTAAATTATTGCAGAATTTATTTATTTTAAGCAAAAAGTATTTAAAAAGGGTAATATAGTATAAGCTGCTTGCGGTGGCTCTCGAAAAATATATATAACTTTCATAAATATCAATTGTTTATATTTTACCTAGAAGCAATCTCTGAAATTTTCGACTTTGAAAGCCTCCCAAAATGTTAAAATAACCCAATTAAAATATTTTTAATTTTTTTTAATTTAAAAAAGTGGACCTTTTTATATTTTTCGAGAGCCACGGCAAGCAGCTTATATTACACTTTATAGGCTTTAATTTTTTATATTGATCAAGGATAGTAAAAAGAGATTAGCCAAAAATCTCACGTGTAATTTTAAAAATTGGCATTTATCCCCATAGCATTTGTTGTACTCCCTCGGATTTTTCCGGCTATCGAAGTCGGCAAGCAAACTTTTTAGAATTTTAAAATTTTTTGCCTAAATTGTTACTAAATAAGTTTTAAATCCAGTTAAATTAACTAAATTTAGTTTAAATCCAGCTAAATTAGGTAACATTTTATTATAAATATATAGGGTTTTCTGAGCGTTTTTGAAAAAATCCCTTCCATGATTCCCCCTAGATTTTTAGTCAAATTCTTAGAAAAAATTCTTTCTTTATCTCCCCTAAATCGACTAATTTTTCAATCCCTGATATTGATTAAATGAATTACAACTCAAAAAAAACTTTTAGATAGAAATAACATTTTTGTTGTTAATACAAGAATAACTTGTATAATATACAATATACAAAAAGCTATTATGTTTGTTGCCTGAGGTTAGTAAGTCACTTTTTTATTTTCCTCTTTCATTTTAAATTAAGTCGTTACGTAAGTCAAAGGTTTAAAATTATAGAATTGGTTGAATTATTGATCAATTGTTATGCAGTGAAGTGTGTTTTAAAGCGTAATTCAGGATATTTTGTTTTTATGTTTTAGTGCTTTAGAAATATTACGCGAACTAAACAGACATTTATTACAACAACAAAAATATGATTTATTATTATTGATATAATATGCAACAAAATATAATAATAAATAACTTAAAAAGAAAAAATAGATATTTACTACTTATTAAGCATTAAATATTTTTTATAGATATTATTTATAATATTTTATTAACATTAATGTATTAATTTTCTAAAAGTATTTCTTATAAACATTTTGTTTTTTATTTATTACTAAAATTACTAAAAACGTTATTTAAATCATATAAACAATAAGTAAAATTATAGTTTGTTAAAAAACATTTCAGTTTAACATTTGACTTTAAGACAGTAAGAAATAGAATGATTTTTTATTTTATAAAATATTTTGATTTAAAAGTTTATATTTCATTTATCTGTAATGAACCATATTTCCAAATACCAATACTTATTTGAAGACGACCGGCAATTTTTTTGGATTTTTTTGACCAAAATTGGGAAATTTTCCCTAATTTACTGCTAAATTAGGTTTAAATTTAGTTAAATTAATTAAATTTAGTTTAAATTCAATTAAATTAAGTAAAAAATTATAATAAATTATTTTTGAGCGTTTTTGAAAAAACCCCTTCCGTGATCTCCACTGGATTGGTCGACCTTCTCAATCCCTGGTTTATAGGCATAATAAAACTTATTTAAATTAGTTTAAAAGATGTGATTCTGATGCAAGCTAAATTTAGAAACCGCCCTATAAACCGCTACTAGATTCAATAGGTCAAAATCAATGCTCTTTTTATAAGTATACATTAATATTTTTGACATTAATATTAACATTTAATTTGAAAACAATATTTTTAAAAATAAAGCAGCCAAAACACTGCTGTAGACACTATATACAACTATGTCATTTTCGATTCCAGATCCGAAGCCTACATATAAGGTTGTTAATAAAGAAAAGTGTATTGACCGCAAATTGGTATACTATAAGAGATTAAGTTTTTAATAAAAAGAAACTTATGTATTAAACACAAAATATTGGTATATTATTAAAAAATATTAGTCTGAAATATTATCCTTTATACTTTGCCGTAGGCGTCTGGCAATTGTACTATTACACTTTGTAATTTATGAGCAGAATTCATATATTTTTTTAATAATTATTTTGTACATATTTATTAAATTTTGAATTTTTAAATATTAACAAATCATAATAGATGATGTATTAATTTTGTTTTGCAATTATCAAAACAAAAAGGTATTTACAATAGAGTCAACGTCGCCCGTCATTAATGATGAAGAAGAGGAAGATCTTCCGGTGACAAACAGACAGTGCAGAGACAGTCTATTTTTGCTACTTTTTATAGCATTTTTATCATTTTTAGTGAGTAATAAAGTTAATGAACTTTAGAAATAAACTAATTTAAACAAAACTAATAAAATAGTAATTATCGAAATTGCAGTCATACATAATAATTGATATAATATTCGTAAAGCATTCAAATGCTAATCTAGTAATTCATGGCTACGATAACTATGGAAACATTTGCGGTCAACCCAACAAAGCACTGCCAAACGTGACGAACTCGGGTCAAAATCAAACCAATTATCCTTATTTACTCATAGAATCCATTCAAAACTTTACACTAAAGACCAAATGTGTTAAAGAATGTCCAAAAGAAGGCTTTTTGTAAGACTTGAGTGATTTTATTAATAATATATACTATAAATATATATTGATATACCGATCAGATCAGATATACTGTATATTGAACTAATGTTTGTTTAGTGAACTAATATTCTACCGATGTTTGCCACACGACTCCCGACTGCCTCTTCTGATCGACGCCTACAACACGACCAGAACTTTTTTCGAAGACGTTTTGTCGGATTTGTCTGTTTGTTGGAAAGAAATCACATACTTAGCCAGCATTTCATTTGTCTTTTCACTTATTATTTTAATACTATTGCGATATTTGGCGAATATAATCATTTGGATTACACTTTTTGCTCTAAGTCTTACTGCAATCAGTGGAACCGCTTATGTTTGGTAATAAAAATAAATATTTAAATTTTATTTTGCTTAGAGTTAGCCAAAAGAAATATAGGGGTAACTTTGAAATTTTGCCTTCCTCAATTTTTGTTTCGAATATATATTTGCTTTGCTAGATATTAGTTTAAAAGTAATTTCAATTGAATTGAATTGTTATTCGAACCAGACATTGCTTAGAATATATATAAACAGAATAATTGGTTTAGATTTTTTATTAAAATAAAATAAAATTAATTTAAATATTTCTAAATTATTATTTAAATCTAAATGTGACAAAGTAAACTAATTTTAAAGTTCTCACTGTTTACATTAATGACTGTTAGGTTAATCTGGAACTACTATAAGAGCCAACTGTTTAGCTCAGCTTTTGATGAGAAACAGAGAGCATTTCAACAGCATTTGGTCGATCAGTGGTTTATCGCTGGACTTTCGACTTCTGTTTTGACAGTATTTTCAAAACTAAATTATATTATTAAAACTAATTTATTATTTATTGTTGTATTTGTATTGAAGTTAATGTTCTATTTTAGATGGTATTTTTATTAATTGTAACTGTAATGAGAAAACGCATAAAATTGGTTAGTTAAAAAAAATTTAATCAAGTTTCTATATTATATTAAAGATTCTATTATTTAACTAGGTAGCAGTGCTGTTCAGAGAAGCCGGAAAAGCCATTAGTGATATGCCGTTTCTTTTGCTGCAACCGATTTGGGTAAAGCATTGGAATTCAAACTTGTATCATATATGTTGTTTACTTTGTCTAATTATTTTGATTTTGCAGACATTTAGCATATTATTCATAATATCTTTTGTATGGGTCTATGGATTAGTGTATTTGCAATCGACAAGAATTGCATTCATTGATCCGACAAATCAATTCGTTTCTTACAAACTTCAGCCCTTCTATAAAGTAATTCTAATTATATTTAATTTAGAAATACTTTTTTAAATATCGATACAATTGTTTTAAACCAAATAATAAGTTCATGAAGTGGTACCACATGTTCGCCTACCTCTGGGTCGTACACTTTGTGCTCTCGTGTCAACACTTTGTAATTTCGGGTTCCGTTTCGATTTGGTTTTTTAAAAGGTATGTCAAAACAAATCCTAATAAAACAGAATATTATTAGATATTTCTAAACGATTATTTGGTTCGAATACGTTTAGCACTATTTCAGTTACTGTTACTACAGTAGCTCTGATTAGAGACTATAATAGAGCCGATATCAGTGCTAAGCGTATAGTATAGCGAAAAATAATTGTTTTTTAAAACATTAGATTTGCAATATTAAAGTAATTTATAGGAAAAAATACGACTTAGACTGTCCTCTACTTAAAACAACTGGCATTTTGCTCCGGTATCACATGGGATCAATAGCCTTGGGCTCTCTTCTTGTCGCTTCAGTCAGAATACTTCGACTAATCTTCAAAAGAATAGAAGCGGTGTATGTGTTATATCATACCTATTAAATCACATTATAACCAGGAATTGGGAATGGGTTAAGGCAAATGTAATCTAGACAAATTTAGATAACCAGTAAGCCTACTTAAGGGCAAATTTGTTTTATATTTAATTTAAATTTAACTAGATTTAAACCGTATTTAAATCAAATTTAATTAATTTTTAATTAAAATTTAATCTGCAATATTTTTTTAATTGTTATACACCAGAAATAATTATTTTGTCAAAGTTAAAAATGTTTGTTAACTTTTATAGCGCACATTAAATACACAAAAACCTTATATCTGTAATGTTCTAAAAGAAAAGGATTAGAAAACAGCGAATACATTGTTTTTGAATATTTAATTATTATTCAGGGATCGTGAAGGAAATCCCCTCTGATTTTAAAAATTTGGATTTATTCCCTCCCCTAGCATTTGGTCCGCAAAAAGGTACCCTCGCCTTTTTGCCGGTTGCCGAAGGCTGCGGGAAATATTTTGGTTTTTTTGCCCAAAATTAGGAAAATTTTCCTAAATTGGTGCTAAAATCCAGTTTAAATCCAGTTAATTTAACTAAATTTAGTTTAAATCAAGTTAAATTAGGTAAAATTTTATCATAAATATATGTTTTTTGAGCGTTTTTGAAAAAATCCCTCCCTGATCCCCCTTTGGATCGGTCGACCTTCTCTATTCCTGCTATTATTGTTAAATTGTTTTATTATGATTTAATATATATTTATAATAAAATAAATAAAATAATTAAATAAATAACAGATTTAACCGCTACAAGAATTCATGCGACCAGGCCTTCAGGTGCTGCCGGTGCTGTCTTTGGGTATTTGAAAAATTCGTGATTTATGTGAATAGAAATGCATTCATAGAAATCGGTTTGTCTTGATTTGAATTGAAATTAAGTATAGAATCAAATATAAACCAAATTACTACCCGTATGGACAGCACTATATGGCCACTCGTTTGCAGTCGGCGCCCAAAACGCTTTCGCCTTAATATCTAACAATTCATTGCGAGTACTGGCGCTCAACTCTGTCGGAGACTTCTTGTTATTTGTGGCGAAGATATGCGTTGTAACGGCCACTGCTCTCATCGGAATTCAATTGATTAACGAGAAGAGCCAATACTTGCACTACTATTGGGCGCCTATTATCGCATCCGCTTTATTCGCATATTTTGTTTCGCATTGCTTTCTATCTGTTTATGAAGTATTTATAAATTTATCACAATATTTATGCCTTTATATCACAATTAATTCAAAATTTGTATTTCTATAATACATTGTCTTTTCAGATGGCGATCGACACTCTATTCATGTGTTTTATAGAAGATTGTGACCGAAATGATGGCATCAGAAAACCATTCTTTATGAGTAAAGATCTGATGAAATTTGTTGATTTAAGTTACAAAACAATTGCAACTAACTAAATTTAAGTAATTATAATATTATAACCATATCAATTCATTTTCTAATCACTAATTTATACTCAATTTTATATTCTAAGGATTTTTACTAATATTTCTAAACCTATTTAGACAAATGATTACTAATGTACTTCTTATTGCTATAATATTTATAGAATTTATATTGTATTCCAATTTTAGATAAAATGTGTTTTTAGCCAATTTGACAATAAATATAATAGTATTGTAATGAAATTTTCAACAAAATTAACTTGATATATTAGTTAATTTCAGACATTGAAAAGAGGGATCAGGCAAAAATTCCCCTGATTGTGAAAATTGGCATTTATCTCCCCTAGCATTTAGTTTTCGAAAAGGTACGACTTGCCGACAACATTAGCATAAGAATGTTCGTATGTGACCTCTCAAAGCATATGCTTGTAAGTTTATTGAAATACAGTCAATCTTGAACTTTCTCTATACTAAACAAGAATTTAAAACAAACTCAATATAACTCATACAATAATATTGCCTAACTTGAACAACCTCTCTATATTGAACAAAAATAAAATTTATTTGCGTTATCCAATATACCAGTAGGAATTATTTACTTTACAAGTATTGGTTTTTAGTAATGAGCAGGGCTGGGGTAAAGTGGCCGGTTGGTGGCTTAAGCAAAATTTAGTAGGAGGTAAGTCTAAACAGAGTTTTGTTGCTTTATTACAAAATGACTATTATATGATAAAAATACAATTTATATCAATAAATAATTAAAATAATAAAATTAATTAAGTAAATGCATAACTTAAATAATAAATTAAAATTAAAAAAATTAATTTTTTAATAAAATTTTAATTTCACCGTTGAGCGCACTGGCTAACCTGCCCAGCCAAACCATGCCGGTGCCCTCTTTTTTCTCCGTAGAGTTAGGCGATGAGTTAGTTCCTAATATTTTAACTTAAAATTTACTCATTTTTAATATAACGTTATTTAA
>JAQFXP010003690.1:0-12026 GCA_034693685.1 Belba bartosi | reverse complement strand
GAACTTGTGTATTTGTAAAATAATTTCTATTGCTTTTTCTATTAAAATTATTTAAATTAGAACTAAATTTCAAATTTGAATTTAAGTTATAATTGTATTAATGCGTCATTATTGTCATGTTCAATGTGTTTAGAGATTACAAATAAAAACTTTAATCATTAACCAAAATATTAAATTTAAGCTTATGTATATAAATCAGACCTGCCGGCCATATGAGCCACAGTAGTATTGTCTCTATAATATTGCTTTGAAGTTCAATATCAAAATTTGAACTTAGTCTTATTATTAGTCTCTTTATAGCTTTGGCGTAACTCATGTGGCCGACAGGTTTGATATAAATATACAGTAGAAATCTTTAGTTTTTTAAAGGTTAAATAGACCTCTAATAGACCCCCAAAGCGGCTCTGGTAATACATAATTATTATAATTAAGAGTTTCATGTGATATTTTCGGTTGTAATGTTTCATTTGTATTTGTGTAAATTTTAACATTTATATTTGGGTTTTAGTTAATACTTGTGTTTGTGTTAAACTGTGTTGTGCAAATTCTGTTTATAAGTCGTCCATGTATAATCCGGCATCAATAAATTATCAAAATTTTTAAAATTTCTGATTAGTTGGTACAGCTATTATTATTTACTAATCTCTAAATCTGCATTTATTTAATAAGTAAAATGAATTTAAACACAGTCTATCTCAGATTAATTAAATAGCTTGGTTTTGTAAAATTTGTCTACTACTGTATAAACGGAATTTATTATAAATAAGTTAAATTACAAAGTATATTTTCAAGTGGTTTTTTGGCAAATCGTTCATTATAAATGGGTATTTATAATAAACAAGTTAACAAAAACGTAATAGTATATATTTAAAGTTGGTTTATAAAATATTGTTTACTATAAACTTGTATTCACAATAAACTGGTTAATATTAAATTGGATTTACTGAAGTATTTTACTAAACTATTTTAATAATATACAGTATTTTTTAATAAAATATTTTTTATATAACCAGATGTTTTTGTTGATAATATTTTTAGTTTATTACAACATTTTTATCTCAATTATAATATACCAACAAAATTGAAAACTGAACAAAATATACAACAAAAACAAACTTCGGGTAAATTGGACGATAATCACAATGAGATTAGCAAAGATGAGGCCCGAAATGAGTCGATTGAATGGAATGAGAGGAATGAGTGTCGAAGAAAAAGTAGTTTTAATATCGAATCATAGTCCGAGTTAAGCGAAACCTAATTAATTGAATGCGTTGAACAAACCGACAACAAATTAAATAATACGGAACTGTTGAGAGATATCGAGTGTTTGGTTCAATTGTATAACACAGAAAATGGCGTCAATCAGTTGACGGATCGTAAGATCATATGTTTAGTGAACAGACATATAATTCCGGATATAGACTCAAATCTGTTTTGGGTGACCCGGAGAGAGCTGTTCGAATTCGACAAAAACTGATTAAAAATCAGATCGAAAAGTACCGGTCGTTTGACGACATACCAAACAAACAATACGATTATTCGCTAGTAATAAGCGCCTGTTGTAAAAACGTCATCGGTTACATACCTGTGCCGTTAGGAATAGCCAGACATTTGCTTATAAATAAAAAGCAATATTTTGTGCCAATCGCCATACCTCACGGTGCAAGTGACAATTCCTGACTTATATGAAATCCACAGGTGTGCAGGGAGAAATCCCTCGAGCGAGATCAAGAATCTGTCACAAATGCCAGCTAGTTAATATATATAATAAAAATAAATGTTATAATAAATAAATAAATATATAAAAGAAAGCATTAAAATATTCTTATATTAAATAAATAATAATTATAAAATATAATAAAATGAAAAACTTCTGTTTCGATTGATTGAATCAAACATAAATCTTATTAATGTTTTGTTTTTTGCAATTGAAATCGATTTTAATTCAATTTATAATTAATAAAATAATATATTTGCAGTAAAATAGAAAAAAATTATTTTAATTTTTGTTATTTTTTGTTTGTTTAAATTGCGTTTGTGTTTATACACGTGTTTTGCAAAATATTTAATTAATTTGTTTTTGAATTTATGTTATATTTAGTGAATATATTAACAATGTCTCTAATATTTAAAATTGACCAATTTTTGTAAACACATTTTTAAAACAAATTATAATCAATTTGTAATATAACCAAATTACAATTGGTCAATTTAGTCTGCGTCGATTTTAACCAAATTTGGGCTCAATTTTAGTTGACTTTCAATTTTTGTAAAATCAAATGAAATTGATTTTAAGGTTTGGCCAAACTTTTCAACTAAAGCACTAATTGTTTTGTAATTTAATTCATAAATATTTGTATTAATTTTGATTAAATGCAAACAATATTTGATTATTAATTCAAACATTTCGTCTGAATTGAATTTTTCGTCTATTAAACTATTGTCAATATCTATAGATTTAATAAAAATTGTATTAATAAGTAGTATAGAGTGACTATGCATGAATTCAAAATAGCGGACACTGCACAACAATGTGACCCTATTTTCGAGACGTACTTTATAGAAGGGGAGTTGCCCCGTCTGCCCCCTGAATTACCCGAACCAAGATGGCGGCGATGACGTAAGTGCTCGACGTACTTTCTGGAGGGAACTGTGCCCACTATTGCCCCTTACCCGACGTAATTTATGGCCAAATTTTTATATCGCACTACAGTGCAAGGGTGTTTACCGAAGTGGCCACTGACCAGATTTTTCCGCAGAAGTCAACGTACTTTATGTAGGGGGCTGTGCCCACTATTGCCCCTTACTCGACGTACTTTAGGTCAAAACCCAAATTTCAAGATGGCGGCAATGACGTCAAAACTCAACGTTCTTTATGGAGGGGGACAGTGCCCACTATTGCCTTTTACCCGACGTAATTTATGACCAAATTTTTATATTGCACTACAGTGCAAGGGTGTTTACCGAAGTGGCCAGATTTTACCGTCGGTGAATTTATTTAATTTTTATATCGCACTACAGTACGAGCTGTTTTACCGAAATCTGACCAAATTTTTCCCGAAGTCTGACCAAATTTTTCCCGAAATTTCTAAACTTTGTTATTATTGTATAGCATAGCATATCAAATCATAACATATCATATCATATCATATCATATCATATCATATCATATCATAGCATAGCATAGAGTCTCCAAATAATGGCAAAGTTTAATTTTAAAGCCGGGAGTAAGCGATGGGATAAGGAGGAAAACAAAAACAGGTATTTCACTTATTGGATGGAAACATTCAATAAGTTGAATAAAAAAAAGAAAATGTTTACCAAACGGTATTTTTTTTTTTAAATTAATTTTTTCTTTTTCTTTCCTTAGGATGGCGGCAATTACCGAGTGGAGCCTGGAGTTCGCCAAAGAGTTTTCCAATGGATCGGGTATTAATTTTATGGATAATATTAAAATTTTTTTTCGCTCACAGCACAGATTGGACGAAGACTGGACCAGAGCTCATCAAGAAGACGAAAGGAGTCCGAGATGAAGCGATGACCTGGAGCTGGGGGTTCGTGGAAGGGGACATTAAGCAGCGTTTTTCGGCCATTGTCCTCAACCCGAAATACATCCAGGAGCCATCAGGAATGGTCGATGCGCTCGGGCATGAACTGGTTCATGCGTACGACTACTCCATTGGCAGAGAGTGGGACGTACCCTGTGGCCACGATTTGGAGTTTATGAAAAAGCACCAAACAGTTGGCACTCGTCTTTGGTCTCGCCGCAAAGATGCACCAACTGTGTACTCGAATGTTGGACCACATTGATTCCCTCAACTGGCCATTGATATCACAACTGGAAGTTGTCTCAAAGACTTTGAAGATCACTGGCGCCTATTCCTCAATGAAAAGGAAAATCAAAAGCGAAGAGCGAACACAAACAGGCCATCGAAACGGCATCGAAATAAATAAATTTTTTTTTAATTATGATTATTTTGTAATGTTTAATTTTTAAAAATAAATAATAAATGATTTTAAAATTCAAAAATTTGTGTAATTTTATTTAAAATTATTTTGGGTAAATATTTTAGTAAGTAAATGTTTGGGTAAATGTAGGGGTAAGTAAATATATGGTTTAAGGTTAGTATTTGTTTTTTCATGCATCTATTTTTTGATTAAATTTTTTATTTTAATTTTTTATTTAATAATATAAAATAATACAATTTAAAAATAATACAATATAAAATAATTTAAATAATTATACAATATAAATAGTAAATTAAAATCAAATTGATGATTGGTGATTTATTTTCCAATAAGTGATGAGCCATTGCCATAGTAACTCGCATTTCTGTTCCGCACACCGAAGAAGTCGTCTGTCAGGTACTGCCCTCTCGTGATAATGACATATACTAATCTTGAATTGTTTTTTTAACGTCTCAACTAAAGGACATCCGTAGTCTTCGAGTTTTATATATGGAATATTCCATTCAATTAGTATTTGCTCTAATTGATCATTTTTGATTGCAACAACTCTACGCTTATCTGTTTTAACTAAATGATATAAATTGCTAATCATTTGAAATCCGTCTTCTGTCTGGTTATAAACAATACTAGTGTTGTAATGAGCCATTGACATACCAAGTATATTGTTCGAAATCCAATTGTTTGTTATTCGATCTTTAACATTCATATTTGATCTTTTCAAATACGTGTTACACAACACGGTTTGCTTAAACGTATGTGATAGTATTGCAATCTCTCTCGGATAAAACTTGTTATTCATCACAAAGCCCTGACAGTCCATAACAGCACAAACATTAGACATTATTGCAGTGTCAAATATTGAATTCATGATTTACTGAAAGAAGTCTTTTCTTTTTCAAATCTTTCAATTTTGAGATAATTCAATTTATTTAATACTATTTCCAGGTCTTCTATAGTATCCAACAATTGCCCTTCTTCTATAAACAAATGCTTAATTTGCTTTTCGAAATATCTTGCTGCGCATGTCAAGTACGGTGCAACTTTATGAGCATCTTTTAGTACTTGATTAAACATTTCTTTAAAAACTTCAGTAAGCTTTTCGTATACTACAAATCGAGTATCGAAATCTGAGTAAAGACTGGTTAAAGTATACTTGTGAGCCATTGTATATATAACTTATATATATTTATCTTCTTCTATAAACTTTATGATTTATATAGAAATTTAGCCAAAATATCATTTTTTCTGGTAATAAAATTAAATATTTGCCGAAATGCTTTAAATGATTTTCCAATTAAACGTATACTTATATAGTAAACACAATAATTACCACATGTATCCGTATATAAACTTTGAAACGTTATTCTATTATAAAACCAACCATTTGGACTTATTCTATCTAAAAACTCAATAATCTCTTTATGTAATGGGATTAGTCCAAATGAGTCAAAATATTCAGCACCATTTTCATCCAAATATACAGACACCCAATGTTCACCTGGGCCACCAGCTTTATCAGTGTTTATAACTACACCACTATTTACAGGAATTGATTTTGGAAGTAAGTCTCTTGGAAAAGTACCAATATAATTGTAATATTTCCGTAAATACTTATTAATTTCCAAATTATTCATTATTAATTAAAATCTTTTAGCGCAAATCTTGAAGAATTAATTTCTATTAAATTGTCCTATTCACAAAATACAATAGCACTAACCGTTTTAATTAATTGATGATTAAATTTCAATTCAATCCTTAGACTACCGCGTCTAACTGAAGACACATACCCGCTTCTATTACATCCGTCAGACAAATCGGAAGAGAAGTTGAATCCAAAAATAGTAAATCCATTATTGAATTCTTCTTTCGTAACATCCAAATGAGCATTTCCTTTTGTCTGATTAGCAGTCTCATATAGGCCAAAATATTCACTTACAAATTTTCTTGAATTAAAATCTGGAGCATAAGGACTTTGCGGGTATTGGTTACCGTCAATATAGCAAGCAACATGCCTTAGACTGTAATTTTTAAAATTGAAAGGATTCAATTCACCACTACCATTAAAAGCTTTATTACTCACTAAAGCTAAATATACTTTTCTAGACATTATTCCATTTTCAACATTATTCAAATAACAATCAATTGTATATTTTTGAATAATAAATGACTTTACTTCTTTTCTAGTAATAAAATATTTTGCATTTGCTTGTTCCAATGCCTTACAATGAGCAAATACTACTTTTTGACACATTTTTGATTTATGAATGTAAAATCTCGCATCAAGAATATCAACTTTTGGCACAAGTAATTTATCAAACATTAAATAAAACTTTGGATCGTTTGGATATAACGATATTGTCATACTTACACCGCCAAGTATTAATTTTGGCTGTGATCCAAGATCTAAATGTAAAGCACCATACATTTCCACATCACATCCTTGCTCTATTTTAGCTACATTTGGACAAATCAGTTTACTTCTCTTGTCATTAATTATTTCCATACTTCCAGATACATCTCTATACCAAAGAGAGGACTTCATATGAGTCCTTTTAGTTTTAGTCGAGTTGTTAATCAAAGCATCCATATATGCCACATATGCATAATTAACTGAAGATGAAGTCACATCTGCTTGACCAATTGTAACTTTAATTTGCTTAAACATTGAGTTTATCAAGTAATTGATTGGAGCTACAGTTTTCCAATCAGCAGCTTTTATAGTTGGATCAAGAGCAATGTTTGTTTTGGTCAAGTTTATGCGAATACATAAATAAAACTAACTTTTTTCCAAATTAATATACTTATCATATCTAGAATGAATTTCAAACTGTATTGGTGCCAAACTATTATTTATCGTACTGATTGGCCTATGTTCTGTTTGAACATCATTTTTAATCATCAACTGAGTTGGAGGAATTGAATACAAATCACATTCCGACAACGAGACTAATGAGGAAAATTCATGAATTGAAGACATTTTTAGAAAATACTTTCTTTAATAGGTTTAGACTTTTTTCTAACAATTGAAATTGTTTTTCTTTTTTTAGGTTTTGTTCCCTTATATAGACTTTTGGTATATTTTCTCTTAATACCTTTTCCTTTTTGATTAGATTTATCTATTGCATCAATACCCTCGTTTATCATAGATTTTGTTGTATCGAGCAATTGATATTTAGCTGCAGACTTGAAATTTTCACCATTTGCTATACTTTTAGCTACATTACCCGCCGCATTAAGTCCATGCCTTTTAATGTAGCTCATGGCAGGTTTCAAATATTTAAATATTTTGCCAAATAATCCATTTCCAATTTGATAGCGAGTGCCAGAATAACCAGCAATACCACTACCCGCTTGTTTTAGAAAGTAATTTAAATAGATATTATCATCCATACTGTACATTTATAAATATAACAGTCTTTTACATCTTCTATAACTTTTTGAAGTGAAAAGTCAATAAACATCTACCAAACTTAAACGGAACAAGTTGACCCGAATCATCTTTAATAGATACTTCAATTGTTTCAAACTCATTAAGCATAAGAGGGCGATAATGTGGACTAGTATAATTTAAATGTATAGTTTCTCCAAATTTATATTTTCTAGGTACTTCTATAACTCTCATTAATGGAGCACATGTATCACTAATTAGTGAAGGGTATACAATGTCTGTATAGAGTAATAAAAATTGATATCCACCAGTAATCTCAACAGGATAATATGCTGGATAAATATCTTTTTTAAATGAATGATCTCTAAATACAAACTTCGAAACATTATAATGATTACTTAAATATAAATTTTTAGCTTTATTTCTATCTTTAAATCCTAATATATACTCAATCTCTTCACCCATATGAGGGTATACAAAATTATCTCCAATTTTTCCAGCTTCAATTAATACACAATTATTAATTTCATTATATACTAGCTTTGGTGGTACTTTTGTAATTTTAGCCAATATTTTGTTAATTTCTCCAATTAATTTTTGAGGCGAATCATAAAAACCAGCAATTATAACATTTTCTAAATTTTTATCACCATATATGTTCCCAATTTTATCAAATAGTACAACATTATGGGAATTTATTACATTATACCAGCTTTTTGTATACGTTATTTCTGAAAGGCAAACTTCCCAATCACCTTCTAACGAGACTATACGTCCTAGTTTTGTACGGAATTCCGCTATTGAATTATCACCAAAACTCGGCATTGATTTTACGTTACTGTCTAAAGTTATATATAGTCTCATACTGTAAAAGTAGTTTCTGGTATGTATAGTATTACAGGATTTTTACACAATATAAAATTAGGATTTCTAACGCATACAACAAAATCAATATAAAAATTTAATGAAATTATTGCAATAATTGCAAAAATTAAAAATATTATTTGAAATAATACACACATCATTATTAAATTTCTTTCGTTTCAAACTCTTTTATAGACTTTACATCAGTAATTTTAATTTTAGGATTAGGCATTACATAGCCAAGAGAACTAGTAAGTACTACAGTCCATAGATTTTGATTTCCATAACCTAGCGTCAAATTAATTAAACTAGTACATACTACAATAAATATTATAACTACTTGTACTGTAAATAGTATTAAATCAGCTTTACATACGTCTTTTTGCATTTAGATTCTTTATATCCTTTTCAGAAATCCAACTATTATATTTATCCGGATAGTTTAACCACTTGACAAAACACTCCTTTTTCTTATTTACAGTCCGTCTTTTCAATACTTTTTCAATTCTATGAAGATTTTCAGTAATCTTTTGTTTTTAATCAGGATAAAACTTTTGATCAATAATATTACGCTCTAGGTCTTTGATTTTAAATACAACTCTCTTATCACCTTTTATAGACTTTTCAATTGTAAAAATCTCATCAGTATAATTAGAATAAAATCCTCTGTCAAATGCTTTCAACTCATATTCTCTTCAAACTGTATCTCCAACTTCTAATTTTGGATCTTTTTTAACTTTAGATTTCATTAGTTGAATAATATTCATTCCATATATGTTCTTAAATACAATCTTTTCATTTTTTCTAGTTACATCAATTGGTCTCATCTTAATTGATTTATGCCTTGAATGATTGTAAGCATATACAAAATTATGCAATTTGTCTAAATATTTGCAATTTCCAACAGATGTAAAATATTTAAACATTCGTTCTTTTAAAGTCCGGTTAAATCTTTCAACCATAGCACATTTTATCTTCAAATCATTACTTGTAAAATGATGAACTTCTTCTTCTTTTAAAAATTTCTGTACTTCACTATTGAGAAACTCTTTTCCTTTATCTGTTCTAAGATATAATGGCTTACGTTCTTTAAAAATACTTTTCAAAGCATTAACTATATTTTCTCCAGTTTTAGTTTTAATTGTTCTAACAAAGGCATACTTTGAAAAACAATCAATTACCGTTAAAATATAATTAATTTGCTTGTTTTGACTTTTGTATTCCTTCATATCAACCAGATCCGCTTCCCATTGATAGTTCATTTGATGCACAATTATCCTATTTCTATTAAATCGTTTTTTTAATGGTTTATGGAGTGTATACGTCAACTCACCAGACAACCATTTCTTGATATCATTTATGGTAATATTAGGCAATTTTTTCTTTGCTTCTAGATATAAAGGAAAAACACCAGTAAATGACGCACTATTTTTTGTATTATAATAAATTGAAGACAATATCTTTTTCATTATTTCAAATAAATCCAATTTGGGTTTATTTTATCTTCTTAGTATTAGATTTTTTGATTTTCTTAGTTTCCGTAATTTTTTAGCTCTAGGCTTACGAGTTACAGTCAATGGCTTAAGCAAAACATCACTTTTATTAACTAATTTTGAGTTAATAATTTCATTCTTATATTCGCTATTTATTATTTTTTTAATCGTTTCTTCTAAAAACTTTAAGAAAATTTCATTAATTTCAAAATTGTTATTTTGAACATTTTTAATTAAATCCGAACTAACTTTTGATATCTTATTTAAGTTTTCTAAAGTATTTCCTTCTCTTTTTGAAATTTTTTCATCAAACGGGATGAGTTCAACTTTTCGATAAGAACTCATTTTAAAAGTTCAATTAAGGCAGGAATTAAACTGAGTAATGATATCCAACCGCCGCTTTGTACAAATACTTTTTTCTTAGATTTTGCATTAGCCTTTTTGGTGGTTTAGCAATAGCATAAATTGCTTTTTTATGCTTTTTCAGTTTAGATAATGCTTTATCATTAAATTCTACATTGCCTTTTATAACATTTAGAGCAATTTCCTTCAGGGCTAGAAATATCTTAGGATTTTTAGCCAAGTATTTAAGCATTTGTTTTCTCGTTTTGTTACATTTGATTTTTGAAACAAACGCCAAATCTTGAAAACTATTTCTCAAATTATCAGATAGTACTTTGGAATATATACAATTGGAGATATACTATATTCACAATTTTCTGGCAACTCTTCTGGTAATATTCTAGTCTGAACTCTATATATATCTGGTGTATCAGATTTAAGATCAATTCTTATATAACCAAACTGTTGTTTAGTTGCGTCATTATAAGCTTCTATAAGAAATTCACTCTTTCCAGGAAATATTTGTGCACCAAGAGCCGCAATTTGACTAGCTCCACGAGGATTCTTCATAGATAATACATACTAAGAATTTAAACCAATTGTTCTCATTTGAGTGCCTTGATGATAGATATTTTGTGAAATAAACAATACACTTATATCTAAATGATGACTTTCTTTGGTGAACAAATTGGCTAAATTTTTATCATTCCCCAATTCAGTCATTAAATCGTCAATCACTATAATATGCGGACTATAGTCAGTTATTTCATTTTTAGAAGGTAGTCCATCAATATACTTTATATTCGTATTAATCAACAACTCTGTATATAGTGACTGCCATTGACCGTATGCCCACATTATTTTCAATTCATCAAGTTTATCTTTCTTAAAATGAAAAGTTAGTTCAAAATTTGATGATATTTTCCGCACAAGTACTGTTTTACCACTACCCGTAGGACCCGCAGTCATACAGGTAAACGGGTGTTTAAAGCACAAATGCTCTCTATCGACAAATGTTTGCATTTTAATATAAAACGTATACGTTTTGATAGCTTTTATAAGTTTTATGCATTTGAATTAGTATTGATTGAATAATTTTAAAGATTAAGTTTTAAAAATAAATTTATTATATGCAAATAAATACAAATAAAATTATTAATTATTAATAAGTTTATTAATAATAAAATAAAAGTTAATACAAAAATTAATACAATGTAAATATAATTAATATTTATAACCATATGGAAAGGTTTGGTATTGCGAAAGATAATTTGGTGCAAAGAATCGCTTATTGGAAACGGCTCGATATTTCGTTTTAATCTTCGTTGTAAATATATTGTGTTGCGGGTCTATTCGAAACACCAATTGATCTATTTTTACCTCGTTTTGTACGCATAAATAATATTTTTTTGCGCAATTCTCAACTTTATTGTAGTTTAGAATATTCTTATTCTCATTGTTGATCACTATTCCTTTGATTTTGACTTTTTCTTTAATTTCTCCGTTTGGTATTTAAACTTTAAAGGCGTAGTTCTTTGGACCACACGACGCAAACGCTATCATTCGAGATCCAATGCCGTAATCCTGTGATATCTCGTCCGTCATATCCCCCAAAAAGTTGCCAATCTCGGGAACAAACCATCCTTTTGTTGCATCATCTTGGAATACAACAGAATCCGTGTCAAAATAAAGTACACGCCCTTTGTTGGATTTCTCAATCTCAGAGATGATTGAATACAATTTGATTCGGGCATATGCAGTAACCATCGACGCTATCGCAATGTTAGTATTCCCCGGCTTGTCGTAAATGTCGTCAATGTATTTGTGGTGAACCAGAAGTGTTGAGTCATTAACCACAATCTTTCCTAAAACAGAAAATAGTTATAATTTATTTTTAATTAATTAAATATTTTATAATACCTGTGACTTTAATCCGGTTATCACTTAGGATTTTAAACATATCGTTATTT
>JAQFXP010003689.1:0-12026 GCA_034693685.1 Belba bartosi | reverse complement strand
TCTCTCTCTCTCTCTCTCTCTCTCTCTCTCTCTCTCTCTCTCCTGCTCTCTCTCTCTCTCTCCTGCTCTCTCTCTCCCTCTCCTGCTCTCTCTCTCTCCCTCCTGCTCTCTCTCTCTCTCTCTCTTTCTCTCTCTCTCTCTCTCCTTAGTTGCAAATTGGCATAAGAAGAGAATTAGAATGGAAGAAGGAATGGTAGCTCTGTTTCCAACTGGCCTTAAGGTAATAAAAAGAGTTAAAAGAATACAAAAATAACAGAATTGTATTGTTTTTATAACTTACAAGTTAGTTTAAACAAAAATTTATAAAACTTATTTTTGATTAAAAGCAAATTATATTAATCAGTCGTCAACAAAATTTAAACATTTTTTGCAAATATTGTTTTACAAAATAAATATAATATATATATACAGTAGTTATAAAGAATAAGAGTACAGTATTAGTTGGTTTGTTTGAAATGACCAATCTCCGTTTTCTCCAGTCATCAACCAGATAATTATTAAACGTGACTTAATGTCAATCGTATTATTTGATTCTCTTCTCTCAAATCGTTGGAAAAATAAATGAAAATTTTTTAAATTGCAATAATTCACATCCATTTCAATCTGGGATTCATAAGGTCGGCCGATTCAGGGAGGAATCAGAGAAGAGATTTTTTCAAAAAATAATTTGGTCAAAAATATTTTGCAAAAAACCTAGGAGGTATCAGGGAAGGAATTTTTTTAAAACGTTAAAAACCCATATATTTATTATAAAATTTTGCCTAAATTAATTGAGTTTAAACCGGATTTAAACTAAATTTAGTTGATTTTACTAAATTTAAACTAGATTTAGCATTAATTTAGAAAAAAATTGCCTAAAAATCTAAAATATTTCCCGGCTGCCTTTGGTGTTTGTCAAATAGTAGGGGGTGGGTACCTTTTTGCAAACCAAATGCTAAGGAGGGATAAACTTAAAATTTTAAAATTAGAAGAAATTTTGGCTGACCCCCCCCCCCCCCACTTATAAATCTCTAATTTCAATCCATTTTTAACCATTTTTGAGTTAAAGTAAAGTAAGTAAATGTCAGTTAACTTAATGATAATATTTTCTCTCTCTCCCCTGCTCTCTATCCTGCTCTCTCTCTCTCTTTCTTTCTCTCTCTCTCCTGCTCTCTCTCTCTCTCTCTCTCTCTCTCTCTCTCTCTCTCTCTCTCTCTCTCTCTTCTGACGCTCTCGTCTAATACAAGTATTGAATATAACTGCGAAATATGTTTTGATGTTTTGGTTGCTTTTTAGAGAAAACAATAAAACAAAACACATTCCGTGCGCTCGGATTGAGAGTCATATACTGTACGTATATTGAGACTCGTATAAAGAAATAGTGTGCATACATACAGTACTGTATTAATATGAGAAATAGCGTGAGAATATATCATTACAAGTTAACTCAAAGGCGTTTGGATTATATCATTGCTATATTAGTTTTGCAGGTGATGAGAAAATTATAGCCAACTCTTCCTAATAAAATGGGCTTCACTTAAATTGTTGTGCTCTCTATGGACTCGTCTATAATTAAATAGCTCTGGGATTCGGACCTACAAAACACTTTTACTTTACATATAAGTTGTAATACTTATACCATAATAAAAGCCACCGATTGTGTTTGATATGCATATTAATACCAATAATGCCATTCATTGCTTCTATTCTTTAGTTTTCGAGACATATATTTAAATTTTAATTCAAGCAAATTGATTGGATTTGTGTTTTGTTTATCAATACAAAAGAGTCGAATCTATTCTTCATTCAATTCTTTATCAATCAAACCATATATGTATTCAAAACATATTTAAAACTTAATAGTTATTCACAATTGAATATATGACGAATTGATTAACTCAAAGCCATAATAGATAAACAAAAATAGAGTAATTTAAAGTTAGTTAAATTTTATTTTATTTTTCTTTGATTTGCTTTATTGTGTACAGAAATTCAGCAATTATTCAAATTTCTTTTTTGTGTAGAAATTGCATAAATTAAATGCAAAACTCATTTTTATGTTAGTATTGTATTCAAATGGAAGCCTTCATTAGCAGCAAATTTAACTATAAATTGCTTTATTTGGACAAATTTAAAAAATAAAACTCTTATTGTATTAATGATAGGCGAGTCCACAAGCGAAGGGAAATTCCCGAATTTATTCCCGAAAATCCTGGCGTTTGGATTTTTTTATATACATATATAACCAAGGTTCTCACTGCCAATCCAACTAAATTGTTTGCAGTGTTTGTGATATTACATAATAGAGACTGAGATTAGAATGTGGTGTTCGCTAGATATGTCAGATCCACATAAAGAATCGGTTGTTATTAAAATAAAATTAACATAAATAACATTAAACATTACTATTGTGACGGCTATTGCATTGAGATTGTGTCCACATTTAGCCAGAAGTAGCCGAATGTGAAGACATATATTGTATTAATAAATGCAAACAGATTTTAAGCATCAGATAAACTGAAAATAATATCAAATAAATAAATTCAAATTACGTATACAATAATCCGAATAAATTAATATATTAAACAAGTAATCAATTTTGCAATTTTCAATAATTTGATACTAAATGACGATTAGTTTTCGTGTTTTGTTTGTGTGGCTCCAAAAGAGTCCAAGATAATATTTCAATATTTTAATCATTCACTCAAATTGGATGCCATTAACTCTGATTAACCAAATATTATGAGCAAAACATGAATTATTTCAGATATAGTCTATATTCTTGATATTATCAGATTTGAAAATCGAAATATAAGACAATCAATAATAATCAATAGAATTCATGATATGCCAGTCTTAAAACACTCGAATTATTTATCATTTAATTATGACTTACAGACAATTTGAGCCTTAGGTGATGAATATGCGGTCTCTTTGGCGGTCACTCTTGTCATTAAAATAATTTATTGATAGGCCTTAACCGAGTCTTTAACACCGATTCCATTCTATTCTTATCGGATAAAAGCAAAAAATTTGTTTAAAACACCTCTTCCTTCGGCACTACTTCGCCCAAAGGCTAGTTTGTTAATTGGGCAGAAAGATGAGCTTACTAACTAATTATTTCTATTTTTAGAGAGTACTATTTTTTAAATAGCGTTTGAAATTAATATTAACATATTTGTAAATAATTTATTATAAAAAAATAAAACTAAAATTTTTTTTTAAATATAGTAAAATAAATTATTACATTTTACAGTATGTACGTTATTATGTATCAATTGGTATATTTTTTATTTTAAATTTAGATATTAAACAGAGATCGAAAAGCTCAGCCAATCCAAGGGGGGATTAGGGGAGGGATTTTTCTCAAAATTTTGGCCAAAAACCTAGAAGGAATCAGGAGAGGGATTTTTTTAAACGCTTAAAAACCCTATATATTTATGATAAAACTTTACCTAATTTAACTGGATTTAAACCAAATTTAGCACCAATTTAGGGAAAATTTCATAATTAAAAAAACCAAAAAATTTGCCGGCCGTCTTTGGGGTATTTTTTCGGCTCAAAAAGTCGAGGGGGTATCTTTTTGTGGACCAAATGCTAGGGGGGAATAAATCCAAATTTTTAAAATTAGGGAGGATTTCTGCCTATTAGATATTAAAATAGGATAAAACACAATTTTTTGAGTAAAAATTTACTTGATAAACTGTTAAATTTTAAAAAATCTTAATTATAAATCTAAATTTAAATTTAATCAAAATTTATTTAAATAAACGTTTATCTAATTAAACAAATATTTGAATAAAAAGTAATTAATTTAATCAAACAAATCTAAGTTACAATTTTGTTTCTAAAAAAACTTATTTTTAAATAATAAATAAAATTTAATTTATTATTTATTTAAGTAAGTAATATTATTTTGCACTATGGTAATTTTAATTTATTAACATAAAACAAATTTTAACAAAAATTTTTATAACTTTAATTAATATTAGAATTTAATTTTTAAAATTGATTTTTAAATAACTAATACAGTATTTAAAATTATTGTTATTATTTTTTTTGCTTAGATAAATAATTGAAGTATAAACAAATTAATTATTATTGTTATTTATTAAAACATTTTAGATCAATATTTATTAGAATAATAGCAAGAGTTTCAAATTTTACCCTTAAATTAAAATTCAATTTTTATATAATATAAAGACGGATCTAATATAAATCAATCAATAAGTTTATGAATTAATTTGATTGATTTTTTCATGTTGAAAATTAATTTTAAACTATATTTTCTGCAAAAATCGTTTATATTGACCAAATATTTCTAAACAAAATTAAAATTCTAATCGCTTTTATGTAAATCGTGATTGAAACTACGCTAACATTATTTAACTAAATTTTAACAAAACTGTCTGGCTGGTTGAATTCTTTTAGCAAGACAATAAGAAAAAAAATTTTAATACAAATCAATTCAATTTTATTTAGAATTTAGCAAAAATTCAGATAAAATTCCGATAAAATTGTTTATGAGTCTCAAAAGAGCTTATCTTTTATATTGTGTTTGATATAGAAAGAGCCCTAAAAAACAAAATCAGAAATAAAAGAGCGCAGGGAGGCAAGGGAGGCAGGAGAGGCCAGGGAGGATAACGGCGCTTTAATGAAGTTTTAATGGCCGTGAAATCTGTCATCACATCTAATAACAAGACTCGAACTAAAATATACGAAAAACGAATCGAAAATAAATGCCGGTTTGAGAATGAGCTGCCCTTAAGATCGATCTGACGCTAAAAATGCTTCATTCGTTCGCTTAGACACTAAGCAAAAGCATATTATTATTAAAATCAAAATTAAAAAGAATGGAAAAAATGATTCTCTCGTTTCTGCAGCGATGGATACACTTCTAAATTAGAGTTTGATTTCGTTTTTCTCGTTTCACTCTCTCAGCGAAAGTTTTTAATTTGCGTTTCTATTATATGTTTGTCTGAATATATTATGGCATAAAAGTTGGAATCCAAGAGAGCGTGGGATTAGTCGAGTCTCCAAATGTTCGCAAATTTCAATTTAGCTTTTATTTCAGAGTCGACCGAATACTCGACTACTCCCTTCTTTTCAGACTTACAGCTCGGCCAAATTGTTGCCTTGTTAATAGAGTTCAATCCGAGATTCTAAGCTTCTCTTTGCTATTCCAACATATTATGCAATTACAATAATTTTATTTTAAGATTACTATACTTTTTATTGTTTTATGTCTTCTAAAACAAATACAGTATTGTATAAAATGAATTCTAAGTTAACTTAATATAATTTAAATTTGATTTTATAAATTCAATCTTGTCTTTTTATGTTTAAGTATTATGTTTTCTATTATTTTAGTTATTTATATACTGTATTAATAAAGAAAAGAAAAGAAAAGAATTAATTATTTTGATGTCAAATAAAAGGAAGGATAAGATGAAGTGCTCGTCGAGCGATCACTGCCACCTTTGGCTGATCTAAGTGGTCAGTTAGTGAGTTCGATCAGAACCATCTCTATAATCAAAACACAAGTGAGGAATGTCATTGACATCACTTATAATAGCTTTAGAAACCGTTTATTATGCGAATGCCTTCAAATGGATTGACGATAACTGAGACTATTGTTGGTTTAGTTTTGTGGCGAAGAGAGCTCTTCTCGAGATATGATTTAGAGATTGAGACAAAACGATCGTTTGTGACATATTTGCTGATGACTGGCACCTACTTATGCATATATTTCATAAGAAAAGCTCTTCTCTGTTTCGCTTCAATGAATTACAACTTAGATTACACAATGAGATGAGAGTATGAAAGTCGCCATTATATAGACATCATTTACAAACTTGTTTTTAAAAGCCAGGGCTAGCCAAGGAGGGGGTCTCTCGCAAAGCGCTTTGTTTCGAACAAATTTCTAAATTTCCTCTTGAGAATTGTTTAGAAAAAAACACTCATGAGACTTTACACAAATAAAGTGTCAAAATACAATACTTTGAGTAAAATTTATTTTAAAATCTTATAATTTAATTTTAAAAAATTAGTTAAAACTACTGTATATTACTTTATATTCAAACTAAATCGAAATTTTATTTTATTTGTTTAGCTCTCCCTGAGCCCTGACTATGTACAGTATAATCAAAAAGTGGCCAGCTAGTGCTCAGCTCTAGCAAGAAATAACTTGAATGAGAATGCGAACTTTTTCTTTGAACAGATAGTGCCTATTTTTTCTAATGTTTATAAATATTCTGTTTTCCGCAACATTTACTTCTATAGCTGTTAATGAGGCAAAAGTGATGCAAAAATTGATGCATAAGTTTAACACAAAAACATTTCTTTGATTTGACTGCAAATTATATTCTGTGAACTTAAGTGACTCTTAAGGTTTAATCTTCTCCATTAAGTCCTAAGTGCTTAAAATAGAAAAGACAATTAATCTGTTTTACTATATCAAATCACAAATGAGTTAATAAACATTAGATTTTTGTGAATACAATAACTATGCGTAGGATTAGTAAAAATGTATAATTTTCTAACATTATTCTCTGACATTTAATATTAATTGCATTCAAATGCTATTAAATTTACGCTCATTTTAGTGACTAATTTCTTTAAATATTATGTTTGTAATCATTATTTATTAATAAAAATACATTTAAATAAAAAATTATTTTTTTCGAACTATAAGAATTCAAAAAGTTCAACGATTTGTACTATTTTTTTCAAATATTTATTTTGTTTTATTGTTTTCAATTCATAACATCAATAAAAAATGAATTGATTTTTATATTTTCAAATTATTTGCTACAATAAAAAAATTGAATAAATTCTAACCGATTTGCTTTTTGAAATGTATTTATTTTTATTTATTTGAAAATTTTTGATACTGAACTGTGCTTGCACAAATTGGTGAACACCAACTAAATTGCCAACTCTTTCTGGTTCATTGATTCTTTAGTACTTCAAGTATTTAAACTCATTTTAAACTAATGTCTAATAAAAAGTTTTGTATTGTTTGGTCAGAACTAATAAAATTTATTGACCGAATGTATTGAATCAATAAAATTACTTCTTTTTGATAATGAAATGACTGAAAATTCGTCTCTTTATTCGTAGAATTAAATGACAAAACAAATGTAAAACTTTTGTAATAAACTTTAAATTCAAACAAGCAAACATTTGAATCCTTTTAAAGAGATTATTAGAAAACATACAATTTTTATCGTTATTTGTTATTATATAATTTGGTTTAAACTTTTTGAAACCAAAAATATATTTATTTGTATTAAAAGCAATGAAAACTTTAGACAAATATTTTAATAGTAAAACATTTGTTCTCAATCAATAAATTGCTATAATTTCTAGTTTTGACAAGATATAAAATTAAACAAAACTTGTGAATAAATTAATGGCTAAACAAACAATTTAATAATAAAATTTAAGCTCAATTAATAGTCATTACTTTGTTTTTAATGTTTAAACTGATAGTTAGTGAAAGTGACGGCACTTTTCGATTAACTGTTAGCTCTTCTGCTGTTATCTTATAAATACAGTTAAACACATATTCGTTAAGAAGTGGATAAAAATGTAATTTCATTATCGATTAAATTTGTCTTTAATTGACTTTATTTATAGCATAAGTTTTTTACTATGTTTACATAATATATATAAGTTTTAATATAAGTTATAGTCATTAATCACAAAATTCAATATTTGATAAATTATTTTAAAAATAAATTGAGATTTAGTTGAGAAAAATATTGAAATTTAAAGCTATTTTTCATACAATTGCAATATAACATGCAAATATAATAAATAATTTATTTAGATATTTAAAACATTAAAATAAGTTTAAAGTATAAATTAGTGTCTACAAATTTTAATAATAATTTAATAATATATTATTGTTCTTGTTTTCAAATTACTAAAATTGATAAAATTATAGCCGTGTACAAAAGTTGAATCGTTTTTTAAATCATAAATTAATTTTATAAAATTTTTTGTTTTTAATTACATTTAGAAATAGTTTTTATTTTTAAAATAACTATAAATTATTACAAAAACTAATAACTGTAAAAATTAAGTGACCAAAGTTTGCAAAAGCATAATTTATTAAAGTTTAATTTTATAATTTCGATATATTAAAACTTAAATTTATTTATTTGCAAATACACTCCTCTTTCGTTAAGTTTAGCCATCAGTCTATTATTAAAACTGATTATTAGTTTATTCAATATTCAATATTAACTCATATTTTATATGTTATTATGTATTAAATAATGATTATACACAACTCATCTCTCAGTCAAGCGTTTTTACAATTTGTAGATTTTTTAGTAGATTTAGTAGATGTCAATTTAGTGCAAATTTGTTATTTAGTAGTTATACATATATATAAAATTTGAACTAATTGGAAGCAAAAACAAATAAGGAGTTAACTTGCATGCAATCATGTCAATATTGGCAATTTTACCAAATATGCCACTTCTATGCTCTCAAATATATTAATGGCCAAGCTAGATCATTAAAACTAAAATATTAATAAATTATTAAATAAGTATAGTCAGGGTATAAACGACTTTTATAAGGGTATATGGGAAGTCATCTTTTTTAATGTTAAAGATTAAAAACAATTTGTACTAACTAATAAGAATTTTTTTGTGCAAAAATGTGCAAGGAAAAAATTAGTTTTTGCTTTATATAAGTAAAGAATCATATAAATTTTCAAAAAGTAGAGCGATTTGCCTAAAAAATATTAATTTAATTAAAAATATTTTTAATAAAGTTAAATTTATTTAAATTTTTTAGATTATATCACATATATACAGTATACTCCGCTTATAATCACCACGTTGGTGCATGGTAAATTAAGTGATTATATCCGAAAATGATTATAACCGATGCATTAACAACACTATTTGCAACGTTCGGTGCTTTGCATATTCAGTGATTATAACCAAATGTAATTATAAGCAAAGTGATTATTGCAGGAGTATACTGTAAATAGATTTTAATCATTTATAATAATATTATAATATTATTAATTATAAACTAATTTATCTATTATGTTTATATATAAATATTTTAAAAATCATATTTAATACATTTATTATTTTATTAAATGTTGTAGCTTAAACTAAAACAATTAAATTAGCCAGAAGTAAATATACTGTATATTGTATTATACTGTCTATACTGTACTTTAATTAATTGAAAAATATATTTTTCCTATAAAAATATAAATAATTAAAGTACAGTATTTAATTTTTAAAAATAAAGTTAAAAATATAAACATATTTAAGTTATATTAGGGTTATTTAACAAGTTTTATATTTTCAAAAGTTATGACACAAGTTAAAAGTTTTTAATATAATTTGCAATAATTATTTGTATAATAGTTATAGTTATTTTAAATTAAAATAATAAATTGTTTAATTAAATTAGTTTTTATAAATATTTAATTATTTGATATATTAAATTTTTTTTATAAATATATTAATAATTAATTTATTAAAATAATAAACTGTTCATTATTATTAGCAAAGTTAAATGCATCTCATAAGTAAAAAAATGGTTAATTAACACTTTATACTAGGCCTGGGCAAAACATAAGAGTTCAAACTGTAAGTTAGTTATATTTACTGTTTATTAAACATTAAAAAAACAATATATCTGCAAAGTGAATCGCGATTCACTGCAGATAACTTGTTTTGTATTTGTAAACAAACATACTAACAAACACATTGAACTCTTAGGTTTCGCCCAGAACTAGTATAGAATAGGCCTGGGCAAAACCTAAGATTTCAATGTGTTTGTTAGTATTTTTGCTGTTTGTTTACAAATACAAAACAAGTTATCTGCAGTGAATCGCGATTCACTGCAGATATATTGTTATTGTATGCTTAGAAAGTTATATAAAGTGTTAATTAGTTTTTTTAACTATGAGATGCATACAACTCTGATTATTAGACTTTATTAGACATTAGTTCATTAATTATAATTTGGCAAATGATAAAACATAACTTATTTATATATTTTAAGAATTTTACCAAATGCTAAATTAATAACTTTAATTAAAAACATACAACAAATTTTAAAATTTTAAACATCGTAAACATTAACAACAAATTAATGGTATGTAAAGTGCAATTTGCAAATTCAAATATATATTAATTATGCAAAATTAAGATAACTGTAAATGCGGTTAACTGCACTTACAATTGTCTGATTTTTTGTATGTCAAATGTTTTAGTAAACATTCTTAAAGCTAACTTACACTTTTCACCATGCGATTTGCAATCAATAAAAGTAAGTCTAATCACTGTTTTAATAAGATAAGGCTTTTAAATTTTTAATTAGTAAATAAATTATTAAGTTTCAGTTAAGTTATTAAGTCATTTTTCAATTATAATAAAATTCATTTTATCAATGATTATGTGATTAAATCTTTTTCAATAAAGAACTATAAAATAAATTTAGTAATATTTTTGGTAAATTTGAAAATAATTTCCAGGTTATATCTTTGGCTGACTTCTGATTAAATTCATTAGTTGTCATCAGAATTGCCCTAAAAACTAATTAGAAGCCACTTTTAATGGACGTCTGATATGTTAGTTTTTTGGCTAGTTATAACTATCCAAACAGATTGTTATAATTTTAAGTAAGTTATGGAATTAAAAATCTTATTATTTTAATTTGTAATTATTACGTATTATATATAAGTTGTACTAAATAAATTTTTTAGTAATTTAAATAATAAATTTTTATTATTTTAAATGCATAATAATTAAAATTTTATTTTGCTAATTTATAAAAGTTTGAATGAAAATTTAAACTTTTTAAATAAAAAGTAGACTAATTTTAAAAATATTATATAATGATTATATATATATTGCTTTTACATAATGTTGCTTTTATTAAATGTTTTGATAATAACATTGAAAAAATAAATTAGCATGCTTTGATTTAACTCAGATTTAAACTCACTTTTAATAAACAAAATCAAAAATTTAATCGAAATATAAATTAAGCAAAATATGAGAAATTGAGCCAAAGAGTGAATTGAATCCAAATTGCGATTACAATATATCCAAATCTAATTAATCTAATTGTTTGCTAACTAATATAAATTTGTAATATTTTTAATTAAATTTTAAATAAATAGAGAATTAGATTAAATGTCAATAAACACACGATGTATGCGGATTAATATTAGTTAATCAGATGACCAAGACAAAAACAACGATTGCATTTTTAACATATATTTTTATGTTTGGGCAACTTTGGTTATTAGTCTTAATTAGTAAGCTTATTTTAATGTATGTCATAAGCAGGAACTTTGGTTTTCGAACCAAAATAGCAATATCCTCCCAATTAAACCTCCGGTACAATCTTAACTTAAATCAAATCATAGTTTTAAAACTTTAACTTGATAATTATATGCTCAATAATGTAATCTTTAAACTTTGAAATATGAATCAATTTGAGTTAAGATATTAAAATCTTTTTATTTTCTGTTTTGGTTCGAAAACCAAAGTTTCTGGTCATAAACTAGTTTTAAAATTTTAATTAATAATGTTAAATTAAGTTTTTATATTAATTTTTATTTTATATAATATTTGTATTAATTTTAAGGTAAACCCAAGAACAAATCTTCGCAACGCGTGCATTATTGGCTGTGCAGTGGGCACCGGCTTTGGCTCGGCACAAAACCTAGCCCAGGTACATTCTGGCTCGACATGTGCGGTTTAGGGTTTGGGCGCTATCGGGTTGTCGACAGTGTTGGGCTGTAAGCAAGCGGGCGCTAAGACTCTGATAGGGATCGACATAAATCCGGATAAACGCAAATACGCCGAACAGTTCGGTTGCACTGAATTTATAGATCCTAACAGTTTGGGTAAAAAAATTCAAACCTTTTTATTAAAAAAAATATTAATTAAAAAACTATTCCTTATATTAGATCAACCATTAGATCAATACTTGCAAAGCAAAGGAGGAATAGACTACGCGTTCGACTGTATCGGCAATATTGATGTCCTGAA
>JAQFXP010003688.1:0-12027 GCA_034693685.1 Belba bartosi | reverse complement strand
GAATTAGTAAAGTATCCGAAACTGAATCGCTTTAGACCTGAAAAGTGGGAAAAACTTTCGCAAAAACTCTTTAAATCAAATGAGTATTCAATATAAGTCTTGAATTGAAAACTCTTTAATAGTTTGCAATTAATTTAATCGATTCAGACATTTGTTGCAAATATTGATTCGAATTCAGATTTTCTCCAGAATTACAGATAATTGTCAATACTTTCAGATTTTGGAATTGAATTAATTGTTTAAAAAAATCGATTTCTTTGTCAATAGTCTTCAAATTGAGATTTATTGACAAATGACTCAAATTGTGGGCAAAATGTGAAACAAATATCTGATATAAGCGTTGATTATAATTCCAGACAAAAAAATTGAAAAGTTTAGTCAACTTTTTGGCCATAACTTCATTGTCTTGAATGAGGTCTTCGATGTTGACACCACTTAATGTCAACAAATTTGGACAAAACGGCAATAAATGCTTCATATTATGGATGCGGAGCGCGAACTGAAGACTTCGTAACTGTTTTCCGAACTTATGGCCAAAACTCAAAACTATATCCAAATCATAAATATATTTAATGCGATTCGAATAATATGTCTTCAATTGATTGCAATTATCTGTAATTGTGGTCAACACGACATCGATGTTATTAATCTCATAATTACCGGTAATTGGTTTAATCGATTGCTTTAAATTGATTTCATTAATGAATTGAAATTTTGTCAATACTTTCGCCAATAGTTTGCAATCGATTTCAAACACTTTATAATATTCTGAGTCATAGGTCAATTGAATTATTTGATTAAAATTATTGTTTTGATTGGAATAGAAGTCAATCGTAAGAACGTATTGTCTATTTCGGACTAATCTCTGAAACTGTTTGGAAATGCATTCAAATCTCAGTTTGTCTTCAATTGACATAAAACTGACGATCAGTTCAACCAAATCGTCGCCGAAATCCTTGCGATTAAACGAGTCTTTCATTAATTGGTTTACTCGAAGTCGACCAATGGTTGGGTCGTCGGACTCGGACTTGAGATTCGAGAGCCGGTCGGAGACCAGAGACGCGCCGAACGCCTCTCTCTGGCCGTCAATCACCGAAACGCCATTACCTGACGAGACAATCGAATCAGATATAAGTCGAACATCGATTCACAGGTCAAGTCATACCTCCATTATCTCCATTGCCGCCACTCTCTAAGGGCGGCGGCTGTTGCTCCGGAACCAAACCCGGCCTAAGAACACAACTCGAGTTAATAAAACAATAGAGAAGACAATACCTTAATTGAGTCAATACCTGTCGCGCGCGCGACCTCCAGAACCACCGACTCCTGTGCTCTCGTCCGACATTGCGATTGTCTGATGATATCAACAATTAATTAATAATCAATTAATCCGTTCTTTCACTACAATTACAATCAAACGAAACACTTAACGCAAACACAAAACTCAGTTTCGATATAAAGTCAAAATGTTTTTTGTGTTAAACACATAAAACACTATTAATGTTAAAATATAATTATTTTTTTAAAGTATTAATAACTCTTTAATTAATTAATTAAAACAATAATTATAAACAAAATAATGATTGCATTCACTGACTCAACGACTCAAAACGTAAACAAATGTTTGTAAACATTGCTGTCATTGCGACTCATATTTGGCATTCGATGTAAAAACATTACAACTATAACGCGATTCCTATTAAAGTTAATCGGTTTTTACGCACTAATAGTATTTGATATTAACTTTTTGCACATAATTTGAAAATCAATGATTGAGTGACTGATTCTGTTTGACTGCAAAACAATATTTAATAATTTTAAAATTTTTTTAATTGTTGTTATATTTACTAAAATCATACAAAAAATGAAATTACTTTTTGTAGTTATCAAAACCCATCTCATTGTCTGGTTTTTAATAGTTTCTCCACAAATGTTCATTTATATTTTTGAAAGTTTGAAAAATAATTTTTTATACCTTTAATCTTATATTTAAAATATCAAGTAAACAATGGATTGTAAAGGGCAAAAATTTATTTAATTTTAAATTTTATTCCCCCCCCCCTCCTAACATTTGGTTCTTTTCAACTTTTTGTATTTTGGCTTAAAAATCCATTTAATGTCAATCATATAACTATTTTTTGCAATATTTTGAATTTTATTCATTATTTTTGCTGTAATTAATTGTTTTAATTAAAATTAATTTTGCTAAATTGATTTTTAGTATTAAAATTTACAGTTATTATAAATGTATCTTGAACTTTGAAACTAATCAGAACTAGACTGATTAATTAATTAGTTTATATACATATCTCAGTTTTAGTTACTGCGTCCCAATCGAACTCATATCTTAACACCCGTTCAATGACTGCTATTTATTTGAATTAATTTGTTTTTTCAATTTATTATAAATCTCTATTTCTAAATAACTTAAATAAATTATTAAATTATAAATTATATAACTTGATTAAATAACTAACAAAAAATTTTAAAATGTCGAGTAAAATTTTACATGTACTTTTTAGATAATTACTTTATTTATTATCTAAGCAGAAGTCGTATATTTAATTACTAACATGTAGGATTAAAAACAGTTTTTATGAATATGCACATTTAAACAGTCACGTAAACATCAAGCATAACAGATATACTTTGTTATTAATTTTGATTAATTACATGCTTGTGCTCAACATGTTTGTGCATTTATTTTTAAAAAATATTTTTGTTAAATATTGAAATTACAAAAGTATAATTAAAATTATAACACACAATAATTGCAATTGTTTGTAAATTAATTTGTAATTATAGAAAAAGACACCTGGCTAAATTTTCTATAATTGATAGTAAGAGAAAGGTAGTTGTGTAGTAATTGATATTAACTGTAATAAATAAACTTATTGATTTTAATTAGGATATTTACTGAAACATTGATTAAAATACTGTAAATAACAGAGATAACATAGACACAGACAGATCAGCCAAAAATCCCCCTAATTTTGATCATTCGGGTTTATCTCTCCCCCTCCTAGCATTTGGTCCGAGAAAAGGTTCCCCTTTGACTTTTTGCCAGTAGCTTTCGGCTGCCAGCAAATTTGTTGGAATTTTTGATCAAAATTAGGAAATTTTTCCTAAATTAGTGCTAAATCCGATTTAAATTCAGTTAAATTAACTAAATTTATTTTAAATCCAGTTATATTGGGGAAAATATTATCATAAATATATGAGTTGTGTGAGAGTTTTTGGAAAAATTTCTCCGCTGGTACCCTCCTAGGTTTTTGGCCAAAATATTTTGAAAAATTCTTCCCCTGGATCGGCCGAACTTCTCAATCTCTGTTTTATAATTAATTATAATATTCTAAAATTAAATATAATTTAAATTAAAATATTATTATTTTGTTTTTTTTCAATACTATTTTTATTTCAAATTTAATTTTTAAAAATTTTATAATTATTTAAATTGTACTTTTATTAATAATTAAAATTTTAGCAACTTAAACAGAATTATTTTTATACTTGCAATGAAAATATTGTCTTAAAATTTTAAGTTAAACTTAAAAACTAATTAAATAATTAGAAAAATTACAAATAAATATATTTTTTTAAATATAACTAAAAATAATTAAAATTAAAACATTTCTAAAGACGAAGGTTTAAGTTACATTTTATAATTCTAAAATTTAATAATGATATTTTCACAATAATAAGTAAACTATTCAATAACAGTTTACATAAAATTTCTTTTTCGAACTGTAAACAACATTGTACCAGGTTATGTTTTATTCTCAAATTTCAAACATAATCTACAGACAAACTACTTGAGATTTCTCAGGTATTTTTGCCAAAATATGCAAGTACAAGCAAAATTAATTATTAAATCATGTATTAATTTTCTAACAATAGTTAAAAAATATATAAACATAATTTTTATATTGACGCCAAAGATTACTCAGATACAAAGTTGGGTTTATTTTAAAGTTGTGATTATCTAGTACAGTTTAGTCTTAAAATTTTTTGAGTAATCTTTGGCGCTAACAGTTATTTAAGAAAAAGAGAAATATTTTAATAAGAATAATAATGTTTATTAATCATAACAATGTTGATTAAATACATAAGAATATACATTAAAATGAGTTGTTAAAATTAAGCATTAAAAAACAGTCACATTTATTTATAAAAGACGATAAAATTGTCTCATTTCTAGTATCCATCGGAAGCGAATTAAATAAATTTATAGCATAAATAAAAAAATTTTTGTCACAAAAGTTAATTCTTGTGTAGATTTTGTTTAACATAATACCATTGCGTGAATTATTTACAATAAATAAGTTTTTCCAAATGTTTGGTATATCACAAAAATTGTAAATTGATTTAAACACTATTGTTAGGATTTTAAGATTTTTTCTTACTGTAATTGGTTTTAACTTTAGGTATTCTATTTTATTTAAATAATTAAATGTTTTTACTTCAGATTTTTTACAAATATAATCAGTTATGTGTCTTTGAATTGATTCAGTTTTATGTGTTTGACATATTTGAATTCCAAGAAAAGTATGAATATTCAATAAGAGGTAAAATATAAGTTTTATACAGATTAAGTAAAATTTCTTTGTCTGCAAATGGACATAATCTTTTAATTACAGTCCACTTTTTAATTACACAATTTTTATATACATATTCTGTATGTTCATTAAATGAGAGTTTATTATCAATTATAATTCCTAAATGTTTATGTTTTTCTACTGTTTGAATAATGTTGTTATCAATGTAATAGACATTTATATCATTTGTTTTTAATGTAATATTTAAATGACTTGATTTCAAAGGATTAATTTTTAATTTATAATATGTACTTCATTTATAAATTGAATTTAAATCAGTTTGCAATTTCAGATGATCTAAATTATTATAGATAAGTTTATAAATTACAATATCGTCAGCATATTGTTTTATTTGTGAGTATTTTATAACATTTATCAAATTTCTGACATAAATATTAAACAATAATGGAGAAAGTTTTCCACCTTGTATAACAACAGAACTTACATTATATTCAATTGAGTTATTATTTTCAAAATTAACAAATTGTTTTCGATTTGATAACAAATTAATTAAGATTTTTAATGCCTCTTATTCCTAGTAGTAGAAAAAGCCGCACTCCAGAGCAAAAATAAATCCGACAGAAAAAATAGAGCGAAAATCAAAAACCGCTTACGCGGTAAATCAATTAACAAACCACCGTATAAACAAATAAACGATTCGGTTATAGTAAATTTATTGCATTATAGAAAAGCATTGCTCACTTACTCAGCAAACCCACCACCAATTTACCGTATAAAATTTTTAAAAATTTCGAATGAAAAACTATTATTAATAAAATAAAAAATTAAAAACGAAGAAACGTAAAATTAAGTCGGCTGAGATTTTCTGCAATTTCAAATTTAGGTTTTGCTTGGTAAACAACGTTTTTTCCTGGATGATCGAAATAGTAATGCCATTTCATTGTATTCTTCATTCCCATTTTGAGACCACAAATACCACAAGTTAGACGCAAGTAATAAAATGGAACTGAAAAAATTAATTAAAAAATAAGAATATTATATATTTTAATTAAATTAAAAATTAAATATATTTTTAAATAAATAAAATTTATTGTATTAAAAATTGATTTTATTTATGATTAGATTTTACATCAATTTAAAAATAATAAAATTTTAAATTATATAAAAATTAAAATTTTATTCGTTTTGAATAGAAACTTGGGAACAAAAATCTGAATCGCATTGATCAACTGTATCCCAATTATTAAGGGTATCCAAGCAATTTTTTAAATCTTCCAAACATTCGAACGGATAACCATATTTAATCACCATTTCTTTTAAAAAATTTCTGTTTTGTTTAGCTGGATTAATTAGTAAAGATCGAACGTTTGTAGCTTCTTTTATAAGTTGACTGAACATTTCATCGAAATCAGCACTTAAAATATCCCAAACTGTATTTCTTATATTTTCATTTCGGTATATTTTACTTAGAGAAATTCTTGTAAGAAATTTCTCATTTTGCTTATGCAAAACAAGTTTATCTGACTTTTTCTCCATAATAGTTAAATTAAATTTACTTTTAGATAATATTATTATAAATAAGAATAAATAATTAATTTTCCGGTTTAAATACTTAAGTTAAATCATGCGCAATATATCATATTAAACGTAAATTTTAAGCTTCACCCATATTTAAATATATAATTTCAAGGTTATTTAACATTAAATTTTATTGTCAGCATAAATAATATAATATTCTAAAATAATAAAAAAATTAATTTTTGTTATAAACTAATTTATTTTATATGATGCAATATATTTTTATACATAATTTTGTAATCCTTTACAGTATTCAGCAATATATTGAGTTTTAACTTTAGCACAAATTGGTTCTTTATTTATCATTAATTTTTTATGCAAATTGCAAACATGTGAATTTATCTTGTAAGTTCAGCTTTCATTAAAATTTGTAAATTTTCGTTTGATGGACAAGTTGCGTTGTTGGATTAGAATATATTTAAATTATCTAAATTTACAACAAATCTTCCAAGTCCGGCTTTATGTAGAAGACCGTTAATATTTACATCTTGACAAATACCAATATATTTTTCGTTACAGTTATTTCCCATTTGGTATAAAGTTTTAAGAACTGCTTTTATTTCACTTTGTGCCAAACCAAATTCCGAATTTTTTTAAATTTTAATTCCATGGACTTTTTCTTCTAATGCATTAATAGTTAACTGGTTTTTATAATCGATTTGATTTTTATTAATTTTTAAATTAAATGGTATTGATCCACTAATACCATTACACCAAAAATCTATTTCTTTCATAACAAATTGATATCCTTCAATATTAAAACTTTGTAAAATAATATAATTCTAATATTATTAATATCCAATCCGTCACAATTTAATAAAGCCATGATATTAATTAAATTTTTTATTTATTCATATATTTATATTTTAAAATTGTGATTTTTAACCAATTACAATGATATTTTATTAACCAATCAAAATTAGTTAAATACAATATATAATAAAACTCTTAAAATTATTAATTATGTCTTGTTTACAGTCAAAAATGATGTGTTACAAGTTAAAATCAAAAAACGCTTTAATTCCTATAAAAACCTATTGTAGAGATGTTGGATTTCAATTATTCTCTGCAGAAAATAAAATTGTTTCACCAAAATCACGTACATTAATTAATACAGATCTCAGCTTTACATTTCTATTTGGATATTATAGATTAATTATAAGTAATACCTAAAATTTCTATAAATCATTATGTTAATGTAATTAATTTTTTAGTTGAAAATAAATTAGTATCAATAAAAGTATTAATGATTAATAATAGTGACCTTGAATATATTGTAAAGAATTCTGATCGAATAGCATTAAAGATTGTAAACAAATACTTTGATCATTTTATTATGTTTGAATCAATACAAGAATAAAATTATAATACAATTTTAAATAAATATGAAAAAAATTTACGATTTAACTTTAAAACATCCAAGAAGAATTTTAATATATGGACCCTCCGGTTCAGGAAAATCTACATTTGTAAAAAAACTTTTATTTTAAATAAAAGAAATGTATGGATTTTATTTTGATTTTATTATATATTGCTCCGGCGAAGCTTTTCCTGAAATGAATAGTATTTATGGAATAAAAATTAATAAAATAAATCATATTAATAAAACTATCATTGATAAAATTAATCCAAATAAAAAAATTTAATAATAATTGATAATAATATGCATGTTGTTGCAAATGATTTATTTATAAGTGATTTGTTTACAAAAATATCACATCATAAAAATATTACAGTAATATTATTAGTGCAATATTTGTATTCAAAATCAAATAATATGCGTGATATTTTATCAAATACTATTTATTTGAATTTAATGTATAATCCTCGAAAAACACTTTCAATAAAAACATTAAGTTTTCAAATAGATGGCACTAATAGTAAATATATTTTAGATTTTTATATAAAAGCAACCAAAAAAAATTATATAGTTATTTGTATTTAGATATTGATCAAAACACACCTAAAGATGTAAGAGTTCGTACAAATATATTTCTTAATGAAGAACAATCCGCATTTGTTAAAATATATAAAATTTCATAATATTATAATTTGTAAAAGTAAATTAGAAAATTTATTAATAACTAAAATTTAATTGTAAAAAACAAATTAATTCGCAAAGCAAGAAATTGTGTTATAAAGGCTATTTCGGAGTTGGCAAAAAATTGTTTATATCGTAATATTTCGTTAAAAATTTGTAATTTTGAAAAGTTATCAAAATATAAATATATTTTACGACAATTATCAAAACCTACATTTATCAAAACAAGAAAAAATTTGCTTATACAAAAAGGTGGATTTTTGTTAAATTTATTAATTCCTGCAGCACTAACATTTTTGGCTCCAATTCTACAAAAATATCTTTAAAAAAACTTAACAAATGAGTAGTTTAAAAAAAATGCGACTTATAAATGATGATGAAAGCAGTAAACAACTAAATATTTTTGATATTGACCGATTTGAAACACATCCAAATGTTCAAAGATTAAATGAATTGGATATTGAAATCAATAATATTTTAAAAAGTGATATTGATAAAATAAATAAAGCTAAATTATATTCTCAAACATTGCGAAAATTTTTAACGTACATCAAGAACAGAAATTAATTTATCCAAACAAATAAATTAATTTATTGAAAAAATTTATTCAACTTAAATTAAGAATTTAAATTATCTTTAGATAGGCTAAAAATTAACGAAATTAAAACAAAATTAGAAATTATTTGCAAAATGATATATATTTAATTTACAAAAGCTAATGAATTTGCAAAAAATATATATCATACTAGGATAAAATATAAAAGATAAGATGGTCAAACAGATTTTATTCTATTAAACATTGAATATGATGAGGAACAAACGTGTCAAACAATCGTTCTTCTGGTCATCGAAGATCAAAGACATCATAGAATTTTGCAAAACATGTCATTTGTGTCGAATGACAAAAGCGCCTAATCATCCAACATATAGTAAACTACAGCCATTGCCGTCACCATCGGTTCCATTCGAATTCCTAGCAATCGATACCGTAGTGATGGGCACTTCGGCGCGCAATTCGAAGAAAAAGTACATTCAAGTACTTATCGATCATCACTTGCGCTATGTCTGGGCAAAGGCTACGCCCACTAACACAGCACAGGCTGTCGTGTCATTTGTTGATGATATCTTGAAAAGCACAAACCCAACTGTTTCGATAACACTGTTATCAGACAATAGAACAACATTCAAATCTCGACTCTTCACTCGATTCCTGGACAAAAAAAACATAACGCGCGTATATACCAGCCCTTATCACCCGCAGACTAATGTCGTTTGCGAGAAAGTAAACGGGACTCTTGTTATTGGCTTAAAGCTTGCGCTCCAACACTTGCCGCAAAAGATGTGGTCTACACTACTGCCATATGTTGTCCTCATTTACAACAACATTATACACGACGTTACGCAATACTCGCCCGCATTCCTCATGTATGGAAGCGACAGCATTAAATCAATTAGTGATCTGAGTCAAGCGCGTGTATTGGCTACCGCCCGAACACAAGAATTCAAACAAATAAAAAAGACACAACATGACGCGCGACACCCGTCGCTTGTCCTCAATGTTGTAGACCTCGTTAAGCGTCGCCAACTTTTAAAATGGCTAACACTTTACAAGTTGTCGCCCAAATTCGACGGACCATTTGTTGTCGTAGCTCAGACATCAAATACTAATTATCAAATTAAAGATATGTTGGACTCTTTGCGCGAATTACATCTACATGTTTGCCAACTCGGGCCCTATTTCGCGCGTTTGACAGATTTCTCAACAAACGCTTCCGCCGACGCCACTCATAGGGCCAAAGTTAAAACGTCGGGGAGTGAGGCAAAACGCGCATTTATTTTAAATTTACACTTGGTTATAATTATTTATGATTATATCTGACGCTTTTTATGTACAACTGTACTTGATACTTATTAAGCACAGTTTCCTTTTCCGCCCAACACTTGTTGTTTACGTTAGCGACTGAATAACAGTCGCATCAGTTGTAATGTATTTTTAATTTAATGATTATTAATTAAATTGATTTATAATTAATTTTTTGTCTAAAACATTTGACTACTCGCGCGCGACTCAATTTAATCAGTCAAACACTGATCTTTTATTCGTCGCCCAATTGATAGTTCGATTAGACGCGAACTGATCAATCGTATCAACATTTCATCAATACAATTCTTGTCAGTACAAAACAACTGGTCTCGTTATCGCCGGACATATAGCGCGACTCAACTCAAATTACAACTAATCCTCATTTGCGAGTCAACTCAATTGCACCGATTGTATCGTTCCGATACCGCTTGCGTTATCACCGACAACAACAGCACAGTCGACGTCGAAACACGTAACGCCTCCTAAACGCTCGTCACAATATAAATAAAAAAATACTGATTATATATCTTATCAAGGTAATTTGAAAAATCAAGCTCCTAATCATCCTGATCTTAATTATTCAAAAGTTGATTTTATTTTTGTTTATTGTGATATTATTAAAAAATCTTATATTAAAAACAGAAAAACAAATATATTAAAAATATTTGCAAGCAAAGATAATATAAAAAATTATATTACAATTTATCAATTTGATAGTAGTTTACATATTCCTTTGCGTGTTACAAATTCACTCTATTAAATTATTGCTCAGAAATTCTTCAGGTAAAAAATTATATTATAACAATAGTCATATATTAACCACACTTTTATTTAAACCAGTAGAATATATTTAATCAATTTATGTATAATTGTTAAGAAAACAATAAAATTTATTTTATAATAAAATGTTTATTTATAAAAAAATAATTATTAATATTAAAGATTTAAATTAGAATTTACTTTTAAAAGTTATTTAACAAGTAAAGTTAAAACTTGTCAACAAAAAATTCAATTAAATATTATAACCAAATATTAAAAATAAATATTGAATTTAAAAATGATATGTTTATAGTTTATTTTAAAAAACTCAAACAATCATGTTGAATTAGAAACTGATTTTCATAAACCAATATATTTTAATAAAAGAATGAAATGCTCATTAAAAGAAATAGTTTTGCCAAAGGAAATTTATCCATCTAATAACGATAATTCATCAAATAAATGTAAAATTACAAAATTAAATACATATTTTTTAACATTATATATTTATTATGTTCAAAATATTTATAAAATTAAACAATAAAATTATAACGTTATACTAACGGCAAAACATAAACAAAATATTGATGAAACAAAGTTTTACAATTTAAAATTGTATAGCATAACTACAAATTCATATGAAAAATTAAATTATAAATTAAATACAATTGTAAATGAAAGCAATGATTTGGATAAACAAAGAATAGTAGACAAATTTATAAAAGAAAATTCTACTAAATTGAATCCTAATAAGTTAGAATAATTTTATCCGTTGCAACTTAATTATGATAATCAAAGTAACAGATACAACAATATTAATGGTAGATTTGACATCAAAATAAAAAGATTTGACAATTCATAACAACTTTCTCAAACGGCTGCTTATTTCTATTTACTACCTCATCAAAATTTACATAAATTATTAGGATTTGCTGAAGAATTTTATCCCCATTTTGATTTTAAAGGCAACAATATTAGATTTAATACTTCAGATAAATTTATTGCTAAATTTCCTCCAAAAAATATAAGAACTGTGTATTGTGATATTATAAAAGAATCTTTTGTTGAAAATAATAAATTAAACATATTGAAAATACTTGCTGAAAATAACACAAGTAAAGACGATTTAACATTATTAACATTTAATTTACTAAAATTAACAAAATATAAAATAAATTTAGACCTGATTATTTGAAGTCAATTTTAAAACATATAAATAATTTATTTTA
>JAQFXP010003687.1:0-12028 GCA_034693685.1 Belba bartosi | reverse complement strand
AAATAAAGTTGCGCCAGAGTGCGCATTATTCTACTACTTCGTTTTTGGCTACACATTTCTGAAACTGACTGTATTGCTAAAAGTGTAATACATGTACTTTAATTAATTATATAGACTTTTGTTATTTAATTTATTTATTACTTTTGTTTTATTATTTGCTAATAATTTATTATTTTCTTAATTAAAACTAGAATTAATATTAAGATTTTAAAATTGATATTAAACTATGACTATTTCTTTAATTTCTAGTAATATTTAACAAGTTTTTTTTGCAATATTTTTTAAATAAATATTAAATATTTTGTAGTTTTATCAGAATTTTATAGTAAATTACTTTCATTGGTATTAATCACTGATTTATTTTTAAAATGTGGAAAAAACAATTGATAAAACATTCTATTATTTGCAACTAAAATCACAAACAAATATATTGATAACAATTATTTCGTATATAATTAAAAAATAATGTTATGAATTAATTATTTAATAATAAACAAGCATATTATTAGAATCTGATGTATATTTATAATACATATTTTACATTAAAATAAAGTAAAAAACATACTGAAATTTTTAATTTAATAAAATCAAAAAATTCCAATTAGTAAGTTAATAAAATATAATTTGTGTTTTGATAATACTTATGATCGGCCAGTGAGGAGAGAGTGTAATATGATATTCCCTTACAATATAGTTATGTTTTAGTGTATGTAAGTCTAATGGGAGGCTAATATGATTGGGATGTAATACCAATTTGTAATTATTCTTGTGTACAGAGTTTAAAAAATATGATTGAATAAATATTTAAAAAATAAATCATTTTTAACATAATTTACACTAATTTTTTGAAATTATTTTAATTATCTTGAACGTTTTATAGTCATAATAAACAATGACATTAAAAACATGATGATCTAAAAATAAATAAATTTTTATAAAAAAAATTAACAGAAATACAAAATATATTAATACAAACTTTATAGCATTCAAACGAATTGACCATAAACAAATTCCAGCATGAAAATCCAATTAATTTACATGCTGTTATTTCGATCAATAAGTTTATCTAAAATAAATTTGTTATATTATATATAAATATAATTATTAAAAATACCTTTTTACCTTTAATTGTATTTTTAATAACATGTTTGATAATAATCTCTGGTTTTGTTTTAAATGTTTTTTACAAATTAATTCATTTAAATGTTTATACATTTTATTCGCTTCGGCATTGACTGACGAAACCGTGAATATAACGAATAAAAAAGCAAAAAAACAATAAAAACATGCAATTGACCAGAAGCATTTTAAAATTATATTCATTTGTATAAATAAAACGACAAATAATATAAATATAGCAATACTTCCAATGGTTAACCAAAATATCATCAAATATTTAGACCAATAACTGGTATTATATTCATTAATTTCGCCAAAAAATAAATGTATATTTTTAAACAAAGTTTTATAATTTAAAATATTATTTTTAAGCAAGTTGTTAATTTTTTTAACTTTTATTTTTAAATAACAACACAATATATAAAAATAAATTATTTGATATAAAATAATATTGCTGCAAATATAATAGCAAGCTGTTAATAATGTAGCGTTTGGTAAACCATAAACAACTAATTCAAACAGGGAAAAAAAGTTAGCATAGGAAATTAGTGGAACTAAGATAGTTGAAGGCATTAAAGTTATATTAATTAATTTAACAAACAAAAATAAAAATTTTGTTTTTTTAATTAATTTCCTGATTTGTTGTTCATCTGTGAGACCTATACTTATAGGCGAACGCAAACCCGACATCATTTCAAACACTGCAAGAAATGTCGGTTTTATACCATTGTTTTATACACTATTTGGGAACCAATTGACAGAATCAAGAATAATATTAGTGAAATATTAAAATGAAATTTTATATTAAATAAATTTCCCACATCTCCTAAAATTACTAATAAATATGAATTTTGATTCATAAATGTACAAAAAATAGTTTTTATAATTTCAATATTAAGTAATATAAACATAACAATAGGTTTGTGTAATAGAGATCTTCTCTGAACTGAATTAATGTTATGATTGTCTGTCGTAAGACATAAACCAATTCTAAACAAATGAGTTTCCACTGATTTAATAATTAAATTTTTAGAAATAAAATTGTTTGGATTAAAATTATCCATCTTTTTAAAAAATCTTTATTTAGAAAAAAAATAATTTAATTATTTTGTATAAACTTTTAAAAACAATTTAGATAAAAATTTTCTACTTACTAAATATTGTTGAAATTTTATAAATGTATTATTGTTTTGTAATTATATATTTTTATTAAAATATATAATTTAATTAAATAAAAAAAATTTTATTTTAAAATATATTTTGATAAGTTATAGCACCAAGCTAAAAATTTTTTAATTAAAATATTTAAATAAATACTACATTAAATAAAGAATAACAATTTTTAATAACTAAAAATTTATTCTTATTCTTATTATTATTTTAATTCTTGAGCTAATAAATTGCTAAATGCGTCACAAGTATAATATAAAATAAAACTCAATGCATAATAAATTTAAAAACACTAGCTATTTAAAAATTTTACAATTAAATATTAAGCAAAATTTATAATATTTACTAAAAACAACCATTATTTAAAATTTTTAAAAAATTTAATCGATAATATATACTAACAGGTAATTATTTTGGATTTACTTTATCACGCAAATAATTTTGTCATATTTTATTTTAAATATTTTTAAATGTATTTTTCTCAAATTAAAATAAAAATATTATTTTATTTTCTTAATTTTAAAAATCAATAAATTTAAACATAAAACTGTTTTCTAATAATGACTTATAATTGTAAAAAATTATTTTAATTCAAAAGTAATTATAATAATAATAATGATAACCGTCTTAGTAGTGCTTTGTCATTCAAACTCAGAATTTATAGCAAAAACAGCATAAAAACATTTTGCATTATTCTACATAAATTATTTATTTTTTAAACAAGTTAATTTAGTTTTATTATTTAATATGTTAATAATTTAATGTGTGTATTAAAAAATTTAAACTTTTAATATTTGTAACAAATATTTTATTTATTAAATTTTAAATAATTATTTTTAATTAATAAATATAACAAATCAATTTTATTAATTTAATTATGGTAGTATTTTTTAAACACAACAATAACAATAGCCGTCGATAACACAACACTGTTCGCCATCACAGCAGTAAATCATAGCACAGGGACTACTGCAGGTATAGCAGTAGTTCGAATTGGTCTGGGTCATATTCGACACCGGATGACCTAAAATAGTTTAATTAAAGATTAATTTATATGAATATTTTAAAATATTAATTTTAAAAATAAAATTTAACCTTCTTTGTATTTAATAGCCTTGTTAACATTTGATTTTTGAATAGTTTGTGTGTTGTAGTTAGCTGGAAACTCTTTGGCTAAAATATAATAAAGATAAATTAATAAAAATTTTATTTTTGCATAAAAATAGTTTTAAATACCAATCGACAACACAACCATTGAAATAAAAAACAATGCTATAATTGAACGCATTTTTAGTTTTAAATTTGTTGTAATTAAATAATTTTATTTTTAATTTACTTTTAAGCAAGTTACTTTTTAATGATTTCAACAAGTTTCAAGCTCTATTTATATGTAAAATTTTATTCTAAAATTGTAAACAATATTGTTGTTATTTAAACAATAATTTTGATATCTTATCATTTTTCTGTATAAATATTAAATGTTTTGTAGTTTTATATTTATTACAGACTTTGTAATTACGGCTTTACTTATAATGCGTAAAAAACAATTGATAAAAATATACATAATTGAAATATTAATATATACAAATATATTGATAACAATTATTAAACTTTTGATAAGATTAAAATATATTTTAATAATCTGAAATGTTTTAGTATGTAATCTGAAATTCTTGTATAAAAAATATTTTATTTGTTTTTAAATTGCTTAGTTATTATACTGTACAACAAATTAATAATAATAAAATTTTAATACTTTGCTTGAATATATTAAAATAACATTCTTCTGTATATATTATAGTTATTTATATTTTTTAAAATGTATTAAATTTATATATTTTATTTATAAATTTTTTTTGATTATTTATATTAATTTAAATAGCTTAGTTGATTTTGCTATTTAATATTATAATTTTTAAAATAACTATTAAATATACTTTACTATAAACAAGTAATTTCTTAGAATTAGGCTGATATAAAATTTTTGATAAGGTGTTTACATAATGATAAATTAATAAGCGTGCAGAAAGTTTTAATCTAATTTAATAAAAAATAATTGAATTTAATATTATATTATTTATATGACTGTAATATTAATAATATTTTTAATTTTGTTTGTTATTTTAAAATTTTTAAAAAGGTTTTTAAAATAAAGATATTTTAAATAATAAATATTTGTTTTTTAATTAATAAAGATATTGTTACATTGTCAATTTTAATAGTGTTATTATTTAATTTAAACATTTTATTAAAATATTTACATTATATAATAATTTTTTAAAATTTTAGATTTGCTTAATGTACAGTTTTTAAAACAATAAATAAAACAAAATTATAAATAAATATTAAAAATTCAAATAATACTTTTTAAATGTAAAGTTGGCTACATAATAATTAAAAATAAACTTACAAAAATAATCTAATTATAAGTTCATGTTTATTGTTTATTACTTTGAAAAACTTTTTAAGTCTTTTGAAATGACAATTTTTAAACTTTTAAAACAATTTAAGTTTAATTATAATAATTTTATTTTTAAATGAATGCGTTAGAGGACTTTTTGTTTTTAATATTTATACGTAGCAATATAAGATTTTAAAAATATAAATTATAAACATTTTTTGCTATTTGATGGAAAATTAATGTTTTAACTTAGTTTAAATAGTTTTTACCATGCCTATCATTTGTAAAAGTTAAAATCATTTTTTTTCTTTATATTAACTTTACAGCCATAAAACACTTTGGCGCACATAATTGCGGCTAAAATAAATATAATTAATCTTTAATTGTTTTAAATGTTTTAAAAAAGAATTACGTTTCTTAAATTCGTGAAAAATAAACTTGGTCTTATAGTAAGTTTTAAATAATCAATTTTATAATACTTAAATATTATTTTTAAAACTGAATAAATAAATGATAGCTTGTTTTAAATTTTTTTCAAATTAATTTTTATTTCTAACTTTTTAATCTATTCTAGTAATGTAAAAAGTTACATTCTAATAGAATAAAATACACAAGTTTTAAAAATGCGTAAATTAATGTTTCTGTGCAAATTCTGGAAAATTATATTGCACAATATGCGCAGATATATTTGATATAAAATTAATATTTAAAATAATTACCTTGAAAACTTAAAATTTTTTCAAATAAAATCCTTTAAAATTTACTCGTACAAAATAAAATATGGAAATCCTTTCACAAAGTTTTTATTAATTAAAAAAACTTTAATTTTAAGAAAATTATAGAATATATAACATTTAAAATATTATAAACCAAATAAATTACATAAAAGCTGTAAAATTCAACTTGTTAAAAATAACAGTATTAAATTTAGTATGCATTTTTATAACCATATGTGAGGCCGAGTTAAAAGTTAGCGGCAAATGTAGTCGACCGTCATTGCCGCCAAAGGCACGGCTACACCAAATAAATTTAGAAATAAATCGATTTGATGAAATTTGGAGTGAAGTTCTAAAACGTCTGTTCTGATCTAATAAATAGAATTTTATAAATCTTTTTTTCGAAAATGTATTAAGATCTTACTGTTCAGTATTTTTTAAAATATTAACTTTACAGCCATAAAACCCCTTAACGCATCTAATTTCGTCTAAAATAAATATAAATAATCTTTATTTGTTTTAAATGCATTAAAGAAAAATTACGATTCTTAAAACCGTAAAGAACAAACTTGGTCTTATGGCAAGTTAATTTAAATAATCAATTTTAAAATAATTTAATACTATTTTTTAAAACTGAATAAATAAATTATAACAAGTTTTAAATTTTTTTCAAATTAATTTTTATTTCTAACTTTTTAATCTATTTTAATATTGCAACAACTATAAAACATATAAAATTAATAAATTGTTTTAAATTTTCTATTTAATATTCTTTTTAGAATTTAGTAAACTTTTGTCGTTAGCTTTATTTAAAAAGTCTCCGGTGTAAAAAAGTTATATTCTAATAGAATACAATAAAAAAATTTGTTACATAATGGGTAAATTAATGTTCCTGTGCAAATTCTAAAAATTATATTGCACAATATGTGCATATATATTTAATATAAAATTAATATTTAGAATGATTACTTTGAAAACTTAAATATTTTTCAAATGAAATCCTTTAAAATTTACTCGTACAAAATAAAATCTGGAAATCCTTTCAAAAAGTTTTTATTAATGAAAAAAAACTTTAATTTTAAGAAAATTATATAATATATAACATTAAAAATAGAATAAACCAAATGAATTATATAAAAGCTGTAAAATTTAACCTGTTGAATATAATAGAATTAGTATGCATTTTTATAACCATATGTGAGGCCGAGTTAAAAGTAAGCGGCAGATGTGGTCGACCGGCATTGCCGCCAAAGGCACGGCTACACCAAATAAGTCCAGAAATGAATCGATTTGATAATAATCAAAAAGTGACCGTGGTGTGTGAGAAAGATCAATTTCCTCACAAGGTTGAAGAATTAAAATGCAAAAATGGAATGTGGTCAGGCAAAACGCCACGCTGCGGTAATATCTATATAAAATTAATTTGTTTTTATACATTTATATATTTAATTATTTTATTTTTAGTTAGCAATTAAAATTTTTTTTTCAAAAATGTAAATTTATATATTCTTCAATGCACAGGTCTTCAATTAGTAAAAGTTTAATAGTGTTAGTTAGCTTTTTTACTGTTTATTAGAAAATACAAACTAATTTATTGGCAAAAGTTTATTCAGATAAATTTGTTTTAAAACTTTAAATTCACTTAGATCTAGTTAAATTGCATCTGAATTAATAGCTTTTTTGAGCAATTTCTGAAAATTTTAATTTCTAGTTTTTTCCTAGATTTTTGGCAAAATTTTTTTATATTCCGGCCCCAATTCCTAACTTTAAAAAAATCTTAAATAATTGTTTACAGTTAATTTTTAATCTCAAACAATTTAAGTAATAAATTCCAAATTAACAGGTAAGCACGTGGACGCACAGGTAATCCACTTCGAAATATTCGACTGTAATTCACCCGACAATAGAAGACTACTATCACAGCCAATAAACCAGAGCGATGACGCACCAGCCGATCTGCCCCGACTGCCACCAAATTCATTCCATATAAATCGATTGCCCGAAGATATCGGTATATCATCAGACGAGTCATCCTGTTATACCTGGAAAATCAAATTTAATAAAAAGATTAAAATTACGTTTTTATTAATTGACGTAACTTTGATTAACTCAAACGGCAGCCAACAGTTGCCTATCCTAAGGCCAGTCGTCAGCCGATATCGCACCTGTAGTCTACAGAATATTCACAAAGAAGTGATAGATAGTGACGAAGTAGCTGGCTACTATTATTATTGCGATCTCAATAATGATCATATGTTTGCGGAAGATGTGTCGGATCTGATGGACTCGATTACAGTCCATATTAATGCCACTAATAAACGACATATCGGTTTGGAAGCGGTCTTTATTGGAGATATTTATTCCAAAACATTGAGTAATAATGAGGTGAAACCAGATTGCGGTGAATTAGAGCTGAAGAATGTTGGCGTCAATCTGATAAACGAAAGAGATCATATGTCAGTTTTATGTAATGATTCGTTTTTTGATAACAATCGACTTGGTATTAAATATTTTAATCCTAGAGGCAATTCTAAGTACGACATAAAATAATTATAATAATTAATAAAGTTATTTGAGTTAAATAATTTTAAGCTAAATTAACATGTTTGATTTTTATAGACATCAATTTGAATGCAATGCAAGCGGACAATGGGTCGGCCATTGGCCAATATGTGAGCCTATACTGAGTTGTCCTAAAATCGAGATAATCGATGAGATGGACAATACTATAGCTATTGAAGAGATCGGAAATGTGTATTATATGAATGAAAGCAAATGGTTTGCTATTAATGACAGTTGGGTTCGATATATCTGTAAATATGAAAAAGATCTTATTATTGGTAAAGATTTTCGCATTTGTATGAAAAATGGTCATTGGTCAAATAAATTGCCAACTTGTATTAGTACTAGCTCAGGTTAGAATTAATAATACTAATTCAATTCATAAATCTTTAATTAAAAAAAGTTGTCTAAAGATTGATAAAGTTGCTTATTTTTAAAAATAATTTTAATCATGATAAAAGCATTTGATATGATAAAAAAATACGCAAAAATTATTCTTTTAACTTTAATATTTTAAAAGTTATACGCATTTTATTATTAAATAATAGAAAAAAAAATTTGTAAATTGTGTTGCTAATTATAAAAATTCTTAATTAATTTTTAAAAATTCCATACATTTTTTCCTTAAAATATTTACTCGAGACTAGTATTCATCAATTATAAAAGTTCAAAAGTGTTAGTTAACTTTTATACTGTTAATTAAACATACAAAAACCTAATATCTGAATATGTTAAAACAGGCCAGACTAGTCTTTAGCAAATATATTGTTTTGTATTTCTTAATAAACAGTAAAATAGATAACTAACAATTTTGAACTCTTAGTAATTGAAGACCATTGCTCTAGACTAAATTTACTTAAATCTCTCATTTGTTCGCCTGAACTTTTCAGTTTCTATATCTATAAATATACTTTTTAACATGTTTAAAAAACACAAATATTTTTGACTTTAATCAGATGTCTGTGATATGTTTTTTTATAAATATTTTTAATTTGTATTAACAAATTAATATAGTCAAATATTATTTTTACCTAGGAATATCCGGCTATGCAATCGCCGGTATTTTATTTGCAGTTTTAATCACATTTATAGCGATATTATCGGTTGTACTGAAAAAACACTCAAATCGAGTGAATATGAAACTAAGAGCTAATCAGATGGAAATGGAGGAAAAGCACCGAAAGAGGGTTTCCGATGAATACTATGCGGATGTGATTGACGAAAATTACTACTCAAATACCAATTTAGACGAAAATAATTACTACGACAACACATACAGCGATGACGTTGACCGCAAACTGTCAATCGATTACATGACTATGAAGTTGAAAGAACAGCCCCGATATATGACTATTCCTAAGAACGGTGCTTCAAATGGCCAGCAAGCTGATTATATGAATATGACCGCCGACATTTAGTTTGTTATTTATGTACTTGTTATTTGTGCTAGTTGTTAATTGTTAACTGATATTGTTAATTGTTCATTGTTAATTTTAATCTTGTTTAGTATTATTAAGTTTAAATATTGAGTTAAAATTTTTGTGTCAATTATTATATTAATTTAAAATATGTTGTCATTTGTTTGTGTATTTATAACATTTTTTTCTTTTAAATTTTAGTTTGACAAATAAAAATATTATTGAAATTTAATCAATAATTTTGAAGTAGGTTATTGCTTAATAAATTAAAATAAAAATTTCTGCACGCTTGTCAATTTTTATTAATTAAATATTGAATTTTATAATTTTGTTTATTTATATAAGATATTATTATTTAGTTTAATTTATATTAAATAATAAATTTATCTTATACAAATAAGACAAAAATTAAAATTATTAAATTATCATCTATATTTTAGTAATTGTTAACTTAAACTAACTAGAACAATACAGTAATTTTAAAAGCATAAGTAATAATCATATGAATTAAAATTTTCTAAAAAATTTTTAAATCTAGCAATAAAGTTTAAAATTAAATAATAATTAAATTGGTAATAATTTGCTAAGCAATCTTAAGATTTATAATATATGTACAGTATATGTACATTACATACAATACAATATTATACGTACTGTAAGAATAGCATTTAAATTTAAATCTAGTTTATTATTAATGACATTAATAATTATTGTTGTTTGACTAGCTTAAAAAAATTTAGTCTAGACAATTTCATAACAAAGCTGTCGATAAAAAATATTTTGAATAAAGTGAAAAACAATATAATTTTATAATGAATATTATCAGTAAATTATACATGTATAAAAAATTAACTAGAATGAGTTTGTTTACTAAGAAAACAGATTAACAGATTTGAATAAATTGATAAAAATAAAAAATATTATTTAAAAAACGTATTGTTTTAATATTGATTAATCAATTTGAGATTGCAATAGATAAAAGAATACTTAACTTGTTTACAATTTTAACAAAATTAGGAAATAGTATAAAAGATATATTAATTATTACTTGATTATGCAAGTAAAAATAAGCGTGTCTCTAATCTTCAAAATGTATATAAATAGCAGAAAAGTTTCTAACAAAATCATTAAACAAATAATTTGCTAAAAAATTATTTTAATTAAAACAATTTAATTTTAATTTGCTAACAATTAAAAAAAAAATTAATGTTAAAATGCGTTCAATTATAGCATTGTTTCTCATTTCAATGACTGTGTTGGCAATCGGTATTTGAATCTTTTTTGAATTAATTTTAAATTTTATATTAATTTATCTTGTTTATATTTTAGCCAAAGAGTTTCCAGCTAACTACAACACACAAACTATTCAAATATCACATGCTAACAAGGAAGTCAAATACAGAGAAGGTCAGTTTATTTTATAAATTATATAATCGAAATTATAAACTAATGATAAAATATATTGCAATTACATATTAGGCCGTCCGGTGTCGAATATGACCCAGACCAATTCGAACTACTGCTATACCTGCAGTAGTCCCTGTGCTATGATTTACTGCTGTGATGGCGAACAGTGTTGTGTTATCGACGGCTATTGTTATTGTTGTGTTTAAAAAAATACTAATTTATTAAAACAAACTTGTTATTAAAAATTTCAATTAGTAAATAATATTATTTTATAATACAACATTTTATTTTTATTATTTTAATAATTTAATCAATATATAAATTGATTATTAAAATTTATATATTGTTAATAAGTATTTAACAAGATAACATAAACAATATAAGCTATAACAATATTGTTGTATAATTTAAAGTTTAAAAATAAAGTTCTATTTATAGTTAAAAAAATTTACTATATTATTAATAAATAAATATAAATAAAATTTATATAGCGGAAATTAAACAGACCGTTTGGCAAATTTACAAAATAAAAGAGTAAAGCATATAATTATCTGAAAAAAAATATTTTTTATTAATATTATTTTGAAATCAACTTTTAGATCGTTATTAATAAATATTAATAAATACTTCATAACATTTAAACGAATTAATAGTAAATAACTTCCAACACGAACAGCCAACTCTTTTCCGGCCAACTTGTTCGATAAATGACATTAACTGTAACTTTTAAATAAACTTGTTATTATTTTAATATTTTATTTTAACTTTACTTTTAATGCTTAAGACATAAATTAAAAATATTATTTTAGATAAAATAATTAAATAAAAATATTTAAATTTAAAAGTGTTTATTAGTTTCTTTACAGTTTGTTCAAAAATATAAAACAATTTTTTTTAATTGGCTTGCTACCTACTCATAGAATAAATGTTAATATAATTATATTACTTAAGTTAAAAATAATTAGGTAGAAAAATAAATGATTAATGTCTATATTAGTTAACTTAAAAGCAAAGATGTTGGCTACATGTGTTAAGCCAATGATAGTATCAGACTTATGTTAGATTGGTATAGAATAACACATTAGAAGCAATACTAACACAAACTATAAAAACAGGGATCATATTGCTAGTGCCAAATGTTAAGGACACTACTGGTTAAAAGCAGGCATTCAAAATTCAATTTTAAATAGTATAATTTTACAAACATAATATATGTTAGATGTAAAATCAGCTGG
>JAQFXP010003686.1:0-12030 GCA_034693685.1 Belba bartosi | reverse complement strand
GGTTATAAGCATTTTCGGATATAATCACTTAATTTACCATGCACCAACGTGGTGATTATAAGCGGAGTATAATGTATATTTAAATTTTTTAATTTTTTTCAGTATTTATTTAGAAATACTGATATAATTTGTTGTTTTAGTTTATTATCTCTAAATTTTTACAATCTTTTATTCTAAACAATTTTTAAATTTCAATTTTGAATAATTTACTATAATTATATTTCTATATTTAAATAATTTGTTTTTATTATTTTGTTAAAAACTAGCTTTTATTTAATTTATTTATCATTAATTTATTCTAAATCATATAAAGTCTAAACTTACATGTTCTAAATTGTAAGTAATTTAATACGGTAATAAAATCTAGTTTATTCTAAATTTAATATTATTAATTAAACTGGATTTTCGCTGAATTTAGAAAATTTAATTGAATTTAACAGATTTGGTTTAAATTTGACGAAAATTATTTAATTTTGGCTAATTATAAAAAAAACTACTTTTCCATTCTCAATTTCTGCTTCAAATATAATTTCTAGCTTGGCCTTCTTTACTAATTATGATATTTAAAAATTTTAATTTTATTCAATTTTGTTAAACGTATATAAGCTTAATGTCTGAAAGTAATGTGAGAATTGAAATAAGAATTAATTAAAAATTTGCAATTCTATAAAGAAAGAACAAATTTAGAAAATATGCCTTTACTTAGAGTTTGATGAAAGCTCTTTAGCTTTTCTCACAGCTATCTCTTATAATAGTAGTAATAATGGCTAAGAATAACATTAGTGTTTGACAGCAATAATAAATTTAAAGAAATGAATTGTAAAATCATTTGTCTGTTTATATTTTTTTCATATCTGATGTAATCCAAAAGTTGAGTTGAGCTAAAAATAAGGAAATGATATTTTTTTAAATTAAATAATCTAAAATGTTAAAATCTTATTATTTTTACTATTTAAAAAATAAACCAAATAATAAGTTAATATTTTTCAAACATAAAATGTGCAATGTTTAATTTTTTAGAAATTGCAGAAATCTCTGCTATAACTCATAATAATGTGAGATTTGTGGAACCGAAAGGGCTATAAAAATTCAAACTATTATAAGAAAAGTTTTTGAAAAACATATAAATAAATATTAATAAATAAAAGATTAAATGGATTTAGAGAAACAATTTTCAATGAATTATCCAGATTTTAATTTTTGACTATTTAGATGAATTGTGTGTGAATTGTCTAAAGTTGAATGTCATAAAAATTAATGTTTTAATTTATTGTTTAATTTTATTGCTTGCACTTTTATCAAATTTAAATAAATAAATTGGAATTATAAAATACAAGTAAATATTATAAACAAGAAGCGGGGTTTGGTAAGCATAAGGATTAAAGCTGAATTTTTACTAAAATTAGTAAAATCATTATTCAAATATTATCAATTGAAATAATAACTTTTTATTGAACTCTAAAGTATAAGTTCTACATTAAAGAGATTTCTACATTTAATGTTTAAACTCTTATTTTTTATATTGAATTTTTGACAAATTGCTTATTAAACTTGTTATTCACTTATTAAACAGATGTTTATATTAATACATTTAAAATCTATAGTATTTTTAAAAATATGCTCATGCTTACCTTTATGCTTACCAAAGTCTGCTTTCAAATTATAATTAATTATTTGAAAAATATTTTAAACAATTAGATGTACAAGTAAAAGTAAATTTAGCTTTTTATTTCTATCAAGTTATACAGCATTTCTCTAAACTAAACATTGCATTTAAATCAGGGATATTTAAAAAATCTTGATTAAATTTTAAAATAAAAAATTTTACAATTATAAAATAACATTAATATAACATTAAATTTTTTAAAAATTTGTATCAATTATATTTTTTCATGTTAAAGTCTGTAAAATTTGATTAGAGTACAGTAATCAAAGCAAAATGTTTATAAACAAACAATTGTTTTTTAATTTTAATCATAATTTATTTTATGCAACCTAAAAGTTGCAATTTAATTTTTGTATATTAAATCATAAATACAATTATATAGATTAATTAAGATTTAAATTTTAACTTTACGGTTATCTAAAAAAATGTTCATAGTTAGGTTTAAAAAATTATTTTTATTATAAAATATTTTATGCATGATTTGTTGCTTTTTAATTTCTCCAAATTTTAGTTAAATTGGTATAATTTTTTGTTGTTGATATTTTAATATGTTAATCCTGCTAATATTTTATAGTTGCAAAAATCTTTTTAAATTTGACCAAGCATCTTTAAGCAATTTTGATTTAAGTAAAATAAATGATTCGAAGAAAGACTGTAAACCGACATTGGTTATATAAGTAAATTTAATATTAATTAAGTAATTATTAAATATTAATTCTAACTTTTCTTGTATGTCTTTTTGAGCAAATTAATTAAATTTTACTAAATACTATCGAAAATAAAAATATAAATAAAATTTAAATATAATACTATATACCAGTATATATTAATAGCTAATTACAAAATCTAAAATTAAAATTACAGTACAGTAAAATGAGTAAACATTTGCAAAATTTTTATAATAATGTAAAATATTTAGTAATTTGTTTATTTTTTGGAAATAGTTGTTTTGCAAAGGTATGCATTTTATGTGTCAATACAATTGAATGCAATTATAAAAGTTTTTACTTTTTTCAACTGAATACTTTGTATAAGCTATCAATAATGCAAAACCAATCGACAGTATAACCAAGTTTTCACAATATATTTATATCAAAACTATACTTTTGATCGATTTATTAAAAAATTTGATAATAGATATGATTTATTTGTATAATTTGCAGGTTTTGTATGGTATTCGCATGTTTGGTTCTCACAGTGTTCTCAACAATCAAAGAATACGAAACAACTGCCTCAGCAATACTTATAAGAATGGTATGTATTTGGTATCGTATCGTATCGTATCGTATCGTATGCCCATTGCTGTACACTGTTTGACGTCTGCTTTATAATTAATGCGAATGCCATCGATTGCACTCTTATTTTACTTTGCAATCAATTATTTATATATTCTTAATATTTATAACAAACTCTACTTTATATAAGATTTAGTGACGATTGAGTCTAACTATTGTCTAACAATGTCTACTGTAGGAGATCCTAATGGTGGTTTGGTTTACGTTTGAGTTTTTCTTCCGAATGTGGTCAGCCGGCTGTCGGTCGCGATATCAGGGATGGGTCGGTCGGCTCAGGTTTCTCAGAAGTCCTTTTTGTGTAATCGGTACTCAAATCTATACAAATGATTCTTTCATACACTCTTCACACTCTCACACTTTCACAACCATTCCATTCCATTGCCTTCACTCCCCTCTCCTCCTCTTCCCTCCAAACACTGGGTTCTAATTTAATAATCTTCTTCGACTGTATCTGTCGCTCAAATATCTGATTAGAATATATCAAATAATAGCAAATTTATAGTTAAGTTAAGCTATGACTATATTCTGCTCATAACTTAATTATCAAATAATAAAATTTAGTACATTTGCAACAATAGGATAGCTTTTCTCTGCTAAGATAGTTAAGAAATATGACTAAAGTGCTAACCGACTTCGTGTGGTAATGGAAGAATGGTTGGCATTATTAGTGCCTAATCTGAAGGTCTGGCTTTAAATCCTCGTCTCATCTGATTAAATATAATCAAAGGCGAAATGTTTTCGGTTTTAATTTATTTTCGGATTAGTATTTTTTAAGTTTTAGGAAATTAAGGATAAGATCAAATAATTAATCATTTTTACTGTCAATATAAATAAAGGGTAGGGATTGAGAAGGGGAGGGATCAGCCAAAAATCCCCTGATTTTGAAAATTTGGATTTATTCCCCCCCCCCCTAGCATTTGGTTTAAGAAAAGATACCCCCTCGACTTTTTGCCGGCCGCCTTAGGCGTCCGGCAAATTTTTTGTGTTTTTTGAGCAAAATTAGGAAATTTTCCCTAAATTGGTGCTAAATACGGTTTAAATCAAGTTAAATTGAGGAAAATTTTATTGTAAATATATGGGTTTTTTGGGCGTTTTTGGAAAAATCCCTCCCCTGATTTTCCCCCTTGGATCGGTCGACCTTCTCAATCTCTGATAAAGGGTAAACCCTACATTCTTATTTGGAAAATTAACATTTATTTCTTTAACTTTTGGTTTTTTAAATTTTATGCAGGTTACAATTTTTTGCAATTTTTAATTGGTGTTAAATTCAGATTAAATTTATTTAAATTAACTATATAGTTTAATCAGGTTTAAATTTAGTTAAATTGAAAACAGGATTAAAACATATCTTATCTTTGATTGTCGGTTGTTCTTAATCCTTGTATCTGGCTTGTTAATTTTTTATCATTATTCAATATACAGTAATGCATTAAAAAGTTGAGAATAACATTAGAAATATTAATGGAATAGGAATTGCTTAGAATAAAAAAAAATATTTTTAATTAGACTGAAATTATTTATACATTCAATGATTTCATAAAATTAAGGTATGACTAATTAAATATTATTTCAATGATTATTTTAGCTAATTAACTAAAAAGTTTACAGTTGTTAAATTTAATAAATGAAAATTTTTTTAAGCTTTGAATTTTAAACATTAATATCAATACATAAGTGAGTTAAGAGTTTTTATATTGAATGACAAAAATATATGACAATAAAATGACAAAATATAATAAATTGCATTTTGAATGATTGGTTTAACACAACTGTATTTAAAATTTTATATTTATTGATTCACAACAAAGCAATTATTGAGCAAAATTCTAACATTCCAAAATATTGAATATTGTTTCAAAACCATAAATTTTAAATTTTGAAAAATTGACAAGCTGACGGCAATAACATCGGGTATAATTTTGTAGTTTAAAAATACGGCTAAAATATAATGAGTTTATGAAGTTTTAAACTAGAAATCCGTTGCTATCGCCGCAGCTGTTAATTGCAAAACTCGAGTTAAAGTGATTTGAAAACTAATGACAACCAAATTTGAACTCAAAGATGTGATCGTCATAATTGCATCGGTGGTTGTGCTATCACTGGGCAGCTCCGGACAAGTATTCGCGGCGTCCGCTCTTCGAGGACTGCGATTCTTCCAAATTCTACGTATGGTTCGAATGGACAGAAGAGGCGGCACTTGGAAATTGTTAGGTATGTTATGTCACTTTAATTGTTTTGTTGATTTACAACTTTCCTAATTATCAATATTTGGTCCACTCCTGCACTTACAAAGGGTCTGTTGTCTATGCACACCGACAGGTCTGTCAGATAAGAATAAATTTGCATTGATTTGAATTAACGCTTAATTTGGATAATGGTTTGAATAGGAACTCATAACCACAGTATATATAGGCTTCCTTGGGCTCATATTTTCGTCATTTCTGGTTTATTTGGTCGAGAAGGACGTCGAGGACACGAAGTTTGAGAGCTTTGCCGACGCTCTCTGGTGGGGAGTGGTATGTCTCGAATGTCCTAATGTCCTAATGTCTGCTCTTTGCCTCACATCTAATGTTTGTCTAATTAGTCGATTAGTCGGTTGTTTAGAGAATTGTCATCACTTGAGAACCCAGACATTCCATAGCCATTCAAATAGCAATTCCATAGGCATTCTATAGCCATTCTATTTGTTTTCCTATCAATTCTTATTAACCAAATAACACAAACAAAAGACCTTAACTGCGATTCAATTATTTAATTTCTAGTTATTCAACATAAGAATCGATTTGATTTAAATCGCAATAAATATTTTAAAACATTGCATAAAACAAGACATACAGTACTGTATAAACCCTTATGGGTTACACCTCTTCCATATATCTACATAAGACTTCTCACAAGTCAGTGCATACAACAAAATAAGGCTTTTCTCTCAAATTCCGAATATATTATTAAATCCAATATAAAGACTAACTCTGAGACTACTCTCAGCCATAGACCAGAATGGGTTCTATCGTATGCTATGTTTGCTTTTTTTTATCGATTTTAGTTCAGTTTTACTTCATTTGAAAAATTCTTTTTTTTTGATAATAAAATCAAAGTTTGAAATTTAAATTAAATAAAAAGTAATTTCTAACTAAACTTAATTTTTTAATAATAGTTTTTGAAAAATATAAATCAATCTTTATTTTTTGTATTTAATTAAATTCCTAACAACCTAAATTCTTGTTTTATAAACTGATTTATCATTAAATATGTAATGATGTGTAGTATATAAAAATATGCCTTTAAATAGATTTATAAAAATAGGATGGCAAGTTAAATAAACAATAGTATATAAATATCTGAAAATTATTCATAAAAAACTACAGATGTATAAATCTAATTACTATAAATTATTTTAAAATTAAACAAAATATTTATATAAACTATCGTATAAATTGAACTTTAGTAATCAAAAATTTTTAGTATGCTTAAATTTAAGCTTTAAATTGAATGTTTATCAATAATAAATTATTATTATTTTAACAATTCTTAACTTCTTATATTGCGATTAAAATAACTAATTATTTAGATATAGACTTTAGTTCTCTTATTTAATTATCGTGATTCACATTTACTACTTCATGTATTACGTGTTTAAATGAACTTGATTGCTTTTTATATAAAATATTACAATTAATGGAGAATAGAGAGAATAGGAAAATAACAAAAAATATTTTTAAAAGGCAAATAATTATTTGGTGTAACTATAAATTAAATATAATTTAATTAAATAATTAAAACGAAAATTAAATTAATACAAACCTATAATTAAATTGATTAGAAATTAATTAAAAATCAATTCAAATATCGATTCAATAAAAATTTAAACAATTTGCATTTAATTGTTTTTGCAAATAATTATATATTAATAGTCTTTTACTACTAATTTGGAATCAAATTATAACAATTTATTTGGGATTAGAAATTGTAGGTAAAAATATTTGTTGGGAAATATAAATGTTATTAATTTGAAATGATTTTAATGTCTGACTAGTGTTGTAAAAATATGGTAATTTCAAAAACTATTGCCAGATATTACCAGAAATTGCCAGAAATTAAACAAAATCAGATCAAATTTGTTTTAAAGTAAAATAATGGTTTTTTGAGTAATAAATACATAAATAATAGAATAATTCGTAATAATCTAGCATTATTTTGACAATAATAAATTACAAAAGTTACAATAAAAAATAAAACTAATAGTTATAAACAATAAAATGTTAATTTAATGCCAGTGTATCAACCCTAAATGTTAAATTTGCCTGGTTATTGCATAAGCTAAATTAAACTTACTTATTAATTAAATTTATTAATGAACACTAGTTTTTGTCATAGTATATCGTTTAATTAATAAAGTAAATTAATAAATCTTATTTTTAAATACAAAAATTTGAGTATACGAATGAACTTATACTATGTAAGATATGTACAGTCACAGAATAACAAAAGTATGGTACAAAACCAAAATTGGGTAATCTAAATTGTCGGCGAAATGAGCGACACTTTTTCTGATTTTAAAATGATGTCCCTTTATTAATTTGATTTTAGTTTCTTAAGTTTATTTTTTTTTATATAAATAACACACTTATGACAAAAGTAATAAATAAAACAAATAGTCAAATGTTTTACTCATTTAATATAAATTTATTTTAAGTTTTAAAAATGAATAATATTTATAACATTAATATTTTCTCCAAAAGCCCTGATTCACAATAACCAGAGTGGAGCACAAGATAAGAAATCAAAATGTTTGTTGACTTTTATATCAATTGTTAAGCATACAAAAACCATATATCTGCATAGTCCGCTGGCGGGCTGTAAGCGGACAATACAGATATATGGTTTTTGTATGTTTAGTAAACATTTTAAATGTTAATTAACTCTTTTAAACTATGAAATGTGCCCCACACTGACAATAACAATATTAATGCGATTAATCATCGATTCATACAAATTCTCAATAAAAATCTAGTTAAGAAAGTGACATAAGTTTAATGTTAGAAAAAATGTTTCTCATTTCGCCTATAATTTAAATGACCCAATTTTGGTTTTGTGCCCTAATTTGGTTATTCTGTGACTGTTTTTATAGGATAACTAAAATTAAAAGAAACAAATAATATAATAAGAACTATAATATTATTATTAATTTAATTTTTTAAAAATTAATTTAACATGTTAAAAACATACCATTAATGTTTTAGTTAGTCATTATTGGAAGTACATTTTTTATTTTTAGTCTTAAATTGCAAAACTTCAGCTAATTAAATTTTAATGGCGGACTTATTTAGCCGTAGAATGATATGGTCTAGAGCAGTCAATAGCTTGACGTGTGGCACTAGAAAATGGTCCCCAACAGTAATGCTTTTATATATAGCAAAACTTATCTAACATAAGACTGATAGCATTTTGCTATATAGCACTAGGCTTTGGCTTTACTCATATAAAGCTATTGTTTGGTCTAGAGTGCAGCTTTTTCTACTACCTCGATTTTGATCACACATTTCTGAACCTGTCTGTATATATATATAAATATATATAGCAAACATAGATTTTTCATTTGACTTTATTATTTTACCAAAAATTAGTTGTAAATTAGAATGATATATTATTCTATAATTAATTTAGTTTCAAATAAAATCATTAATATTATTGAACAATTGTTTTAAATTAAATCAAATTTTAATTGAAACAAACCAGATAACCCTTTGCACCGTCGGATATGGAGATATATTTCCGAGTACTGTAAGTAATGGTCAAACTGATTGAACTTTGTTTGTGATTAAACGAGTTTATATCCTCTAAAACCAGTGGACGGGAAAGATTATCGCATCGTTTTGTGCTCTCTTAGGAATCTCATTCTTTGCCTTACCAGCGGTGAGTTAACCATTGCTACTATAATATTCGATTCTCTCCTCTCCTCTTCTTTTTTCTTCTCTTCTACCCATTAATCAATTAGATTGCGTTTAAACCTTAAAATTCACATTAATTTTATATTTGTTTTATTAATCTGATTAATGTATAACAATTATGTCAGAAAATTAGAATAAATGGACCAACTATTTTATTATAATTAAAGTAATAACGCAATTGTGAACATTTAAATATAGTTTTTTAAATTAAATATGTTCGACATAATAATTAAGAAATAACAAAAGTGGCGAAATTATCAGATTTTGTTAATATTTTATGAAAAGCAGCATTTGTACATGTTTATAATATATTTTATTCACATACTAAAATTATAGAATTAAATTTGAAATATTTGTTTTTAATTAATATTCTTTGCCTTTCATTCTGATAATTCTTTCTAACCATTAGAGCAATTCTATTCGAGTCATGTTCTTTGCTTTGAGAAAAAGGGTTTTCAGATTACATGGTTTGCTATCTATGTGCCAAGATAATTTAAAAGCTTTTTAAACCAAACATTTTTAGAACTGAATTTCTATTCTAAAAATTTATTGGTTGCCAGTTTTAATTTTATAAGTTTTTTAAGATATGGAATATAGACTATATAAATAACCAGGATAAGCTCTGCTTAGGCTGGTCGTTTTGAAATTAACTACATTTGTAAAATAGCGCAAAAATTTGCGGAAAATGACTTTAATGAGAGTTTTAAACAATACTAGAGATTGAGAAAATTAAGTGATAATAGGATAGAATTAAAGGAGAAATTTTTAAAATAGAAAAATTGGATAAAAACTTAGGGGGATTAGGAGGGGGGGGGGTTTTAACAATATTTAAAATATTATATAATTATTTAGCAACGTTACCAGATTTATAGGATTTTGACTAAATTTAATTCATTTAAACTGAATTTATTCTTAATTTTAAAAAAATGTTTTAATATTGTATCTTAAAAATTCAAAAAAATTGTATATAAAATAGTGAAAGTATTTTTGCGAACTAAATGTTGGGGAAATATAAATGCTAATTTTTAAAATTAGAAAAATATTGACTTATTTAATTACTGAATAATATTATAATAATTAAACATTGATTATTGATAATTAAAAAAACTTAATAATTTCAGTTTAGGTGTATTTTACGAAAACCGGAATTTAATATACAGTATATCCCGCTTAGTGTGAATCCGCTTATTGTGAACCATTTGTTGAGAACCGAGTTTAATTATGCATAGAAGTTTAATTGTTTATAGTGAATCCCGCTTATAGTGAACAAATTTTACGGAACCGAGCTGTTCACTATATCAGGGATATACTGTAATTTAGACTTATTATTTTTAAATCTTTACTGAATTTATATTTTTAAGTTGACAGTCATTTTAATCTAAATTGTAACTGGCTACAAATAATTTAATTTTAAATAGTTATTAATTTACTTTTGTAATAATAATAATAATAATAAAACTATAAGATTTCCAATGATATTTTTATTTTTATAAACTAGTTTGTTTATTATTTGTTTCTAGAGTATCAGTTAATTTAAATAACTTTTTTTAATTTAGTTATTAAAATATTCAATAGAATAATAGAGTAGATAATTTAAAAATATGCCTGTGTTGGTATTTTATATTATAAACTTTTGTGTTTAGTTTTTAGTAGTAATGGATTTAAATTAATAAATATTACGAATTTATTTAAATTTTATTCTTAAATTGATCTTTCTAAATATGTTTGCATTAATCAAATACTGTATTTAATAATATTTTTCTAATATTCAGACTCTAATTAGTGCAATCGGATTATCAAAAACTTTTTGAATTGTTAAAATTTGTATAATTTTGAGGAATTAATTTTACTGTATAAATTTACCAGTTTATATTTTGCGCTTTCAAATTGACATCATTAAAAAAATAATTTATTATTCTCGGTTCAGTCAATTTTTGAAATTAATGTATTGTATAGTTTAAGAGGATTATTATTTTTAACAATTGCAAATATTAAAACAACTAAATAAGTACAAGTAAATTTTAATTAGGGATAAAATTAAAACAAAAATAAAATTACATTACATTTAGTTTAGTTGAGTTTAGTTTTAGTTTTGAAAAAAAACTTATATTAAATCTTTATTTAATTTATATATCTATATTGCAATCAATTTATTATTATATTATTTATATATCATATTATTGACTCAACTTTTATGAGTTAAGCAAAAATCAGATTTTTCCTTTCGAAAATTTTACTGTTTACAAAAACTAAATTTATTATTCCCACTTTCATTCCCACTCTCATCCCACCCTGTTTTGCCGATTTTTAGTTCTTAATATTATAGAAATATTGAAACTAAATATTAAATTGAAGTAAACTTTAATATAAATATGTATCAAACAACTTGATTGTTTGATTGTTAATTAGTGTGAAATAAGCAAGAGACAAAATTGCTGTCACTCTTAAAATTTTATTAATTTTGTAAGCCTTAGAAATAAGACAAAGTCATAATTAAAATGCGAGTTTAGTTCTAACTTAAAAATGTTGTTTTAATTATTGCTATTTTATAAACTGATTTTGTTTAATGTAAACATGCTACTTGAATTTACTAATTAATTAATCAATGTATTGTAATAATTAAACTCTAAATTGCACCGAAGGGTATTCTGGGCTCGGGCTTCGCACTGAAGGTACAGCAGCAGCAGCGACAGAAGCACATGATCAGACGCCGGGTGCCGGCGGCCACTCTCATCCAAAGTCTATGGCGCTGTTACGCTGCCGACGAGAACTCGATGTCTGTGGCCACTTGGAAAATACACCAGGTGCCTCTTCCCAGTCCACCCGCGTATGTATGCCCTATCACTCTCTCAAATACGCTTTGTTTTGTCTAAATATGATTCTAATTAGTATTGATTCAAATGATATGCGAGTTAGTCATCGCTCTATTCAAACATATAATTATAATTTGCTTTTCATTTCAAATCACATAATTAGAGTGAATTAGAGTCACGCAAACAATCAAATCATTTGATGCGTGCGTTTGCATGTAATAGCACTCAAACTAAACTTAATTTTGCTTTTCTCCCATCTCTCTCTCTCTCTCTCTCTCTCTCTCTCTCTCTCCCTCCCTCTCCTG
>JAQFXP010003685.1:0-12032 GCA_034693685.1 Belba bartosi | reverse complement strand
TAAGATTTTTCAAATTGCCTATTCTTTTAACATTAGAGGGTTCTAAAATTTTTTGCACCCTATTTCTCGACGGATACCTCCTTTATGCATTCAAATAAATAACACTATTTAATATTAGATTGCTACTTTTTTATTTAAAAAAATAAATTATTATATTATATTTACTCAAAATCTGATCTCATTATTGTTTTTTACTAATACCCGGGTAGTCCAGCCCTAACCAAATATTAATACATTCATCCTTTGCGTCATACATATAAAATTTAAAGGCGCTTTTATAATTTTTATTATGTTCAAACTTAATTTTTTTTAATAAAAATTTTAATGAAAATTATAGAATTATAAAAATATTTAAAAAAATTATTTAAAAAAATAAATTTAAATTAAAAAATCAAAATAAAAAACAAAACCGAAACAATGCCTCGACATAGACGTAGAAAGAAGACACCGGCGGAACGGCAACTCAACCGAGATATGAATCAGAAGAATTCGTGCTTTGTGTGCTTACAACTAGATTACGATCAAAACTTGATCACCCCGTGCCAGTGCAGAGTCGGCCAATTTCGGTACTTGCACTGGGAATGCCTGGCCACTTGGATGTCTGGACAGGGCAATGAGGATCCACCCTGTGCGTTTTGCAGGCAGCACTACACCGACCGACGTATTCGGCGCTGGTCGCGCACCGACTATAGGACATACTTAACCGAAAACTTACGGACTTTCTATCAACAAAACAAAGAGCCTATTATTACTGTAGTCTTAATGGTATTTGGGATTTTAATTGGGGCCTATATGCTAATGGCCACACTTGTACTTACTGTTCCGATTACAATAATACGGTTCGGCCATCTTCTTTATCTTCTATACAGGGAGTACAACAATTGGACTAAAAAACAGCATTTTTGCGATCTAATTGACTTCGACGGACAGACCAATCAGGTTCTTAAGAACTATATGGTTCGGCTGAATAGGGCCGAACATACTAAACATCTTTTCAGATTCGTTCGGCGCTCTAATCAATGGGTGCACGTTATGGAATTGGTAGAGCCAGTCAATCAGGAAATCGAGGAAGATCTTATGTTTGATGCACTTCTCGAAGAGATGGATCTGGATAAGGAGGAACTGGATGAACAGAACTTGGTTCAGCAGGAACAGTTAGATATGCACGAGGTCGAGAATAATTTTGATTGGGAACAGCCGCATATACAAGATCAACCTGTGCCTATTATTGATGAACCGGTGCCCCTCCATATACAGGAAGTGGATGAAGAAATGCGAGATTGGGTAGAATGGAACCAGAACAAAATGCCCAACCTGTTTTTAGGTGTGGATCTGGATTATCATAAGGATGAGGATGAGGGTGAAGATGAGGACGAGGACGAGGATGAGGATGACTGAGAACGGGTGACGGCACTGGAGGGCCAGAATCAATACTATAAGATGTGAACGATTGCGACACTAAACAAAATCCAAAATTAATCTCGTTGTTTTAGTTTTTTGTTTTGTTTTTGATAGTAAATGAAGACAGATAAAACTTTGCTTGCTTTGTTGTTTGTTTTGTTTTACTATGAATATTAGTAAATAATAATATTAGTATATAAATTTCAAGATATTTTTTTAGTTTGACAGTTTATACATTTAAATATTTATATATGTATCTTATTTTAAATTAGTTATATTATTTAATTTTTGATTTAAAATTTTTTGTGCTTGCTTTTTGGTGATAAAATTGTAATACTATCTTAATGGTAAGTAATATTTTCTAAAAACAAATTTTAAATTTATGATTAATTTAATAAAAACAATAGTTTTTTGATTATTTAAATAAAAGTATATTTTACATAAAATTGTCTATTTAATTTATCACCAAAACAATAATATAAAACATTTCTTAGTAAATGGACAATTTAGTTCAAAGTTTGGTCAGTCTAACCACAACTGCTTATTATAAAATAATTATTGTATTTATGTATTAATCCGATAAAATATCTAAAAATCTAATTTAATAAACAAACAAAATATTCGAATCAAAACTATTTATAAACAATCTAAAAATTAACTATTCTTGGTAATTACCTTGATCTTTTAAATCGTCCTGATTAGAAATATTTTTAAATATAAATATTAGTTATATTTAATTCAAAAAATTTATTATATTTAATATTTTGAAAATAATTAATTTAAATTTAATATAAAATGAAACTAAAAAATGAATAAATTAAATTATATATTATTTCAATACTACCAATATCTATTTATCATCAATAATGTCTTGGTAATAACTTCTAAAAAGATATTTCAATGTCTGAGTAATATCAAAGACAGCAATCATAAAAAATAGATTTTCTTAACGTGGAAAACTTTACCAAAAATATATGCGCTCAATGTTATTGGTTTTACGCGAGTATACCTCAATTATGGAAAAATCACTCGAATGTCGCCAATATGTACGTTAAGTATAGCAATGACGCGAATACTAGCGTTAAACTGTGTTATCCCAAAGAAAGTACCAAGCTTATTTGTTAAACATTTGACTATGATACCTTGCTAACAAGTAAAACAAGTACTGATTATTTTTTACAACAATTGGAAAACGAAGATATTGCGGTTCGTGTAGTATAATTTTTAAAACTTTTCAAGTTAAAATTATTTAATTTTATTTTTTAATTTAGAATTTGTTTCTAAAATGTTGTGAGGATTCAAAGCGTTGTTGAAATAAATTAAATTAATTAGAAGCAACCTAGGTTGAATATACCGATGCAAGATGTCTGGCCAGATTGGACGTTTGGATGTGTTGAGACGCGGTTATAAGTGTGGCCAGCGTGTTTTTGGTGGTTGTCCGATTTGTTTATTCCAAATCGATTTCCTCAATTCTCATACAAAACCTGTACATTAAATGGCACCTGATACACTATTCCTAGATTGTCAATTGATCAAGGCATTAACCAAGATATATATCAGAGATTCAGAAAGTTGGACGATCCAGGGTGGATTGGAGGGGGGATTTTTCCAAAAATTTTAGCCAAAAACCTAGGGGGAATCAGGGGAGGAATTTTTCAAAAAAAAACGCTAAAAATCATATATTTATAATGAAATTTTTCTTAATTTAACTGGATTTAAACTGACTTTAGCACCAATTTATGGAAAATTAACTAATTTTGGTCAAAAAACCCGAAAAATTCGCCGGCCCCCATCAAAAAGTCGTGAGGGGTACCTCTTCGCGGACCAAATGCTGGGGAGAGATAAATCCCAATTTTCAAAATTAGGGGGATTTTTAGCTGATCCCCCCTTTTAAATTTCTGATAAATATACTAATTATACAAATTGCATTAATTCAGGTAGTTTAATTCTTTAATTTTAAAAATAATAAATTTTTAATTTAATAATAAGTTTTTTTTTTAATAAATAAGTTTAAAAAATTTTGCTTGATTTAATTTTATGATTTAATATGCTAAAAACAAACATATTTTTTATAATAAAATTAATAATAAAATTTTATAAATTCAAATAAATAACTTTATTCAATATTAGTTTGAAACATTTTTATTTGAAAACATAATAATTTTATTTATTCCAACTTATTTGGATCGACATTTACATCTGATTTTACTCTACATTTAACCTCTTTATTGTAATCAATCTATAGAAACGCAAATGTGTTTTGTTAATCAAACCCAAATTCATCGTGTAACTTTTTAAAAAAATATTCTTTTTACTAATGCACGGATAATCAAACCCTGACCATCAACCAATACATTCATTCTTTGTGATATACATACAACATTTAAAGGTGCTTTCATTATTTTTATCATGTTCAAGATTATTTTTTTCTATATAATTTTTATTAATTTTCAAAAAATTAAAAAAAATTATTAAAAAAATAAATTTAAATTAAAAAATCAAAATAAAAAACAAAACCGAAACAATGCCTCGACATAGACGTAGAAAGAAGACACCGGCGGAACGGCAACTCAACCGAGATATGAATCGGGAGAATTCGTGCTTTGTGTGCACAGAACTAGATTTCGATCAAAACATGATCACCCCGTGTCAGTGCAGAGTCGGCCAACATCGGTACTTGCACTGGGAATGCCTGGCCACTTGGATGACTGGACAGGGCAATGAGGATCCACCCTGTCCGTTTTGCAGGCAGCACTACACCGACCGACGTATTCGGCGCTGGTCGCGCACCGACTATAAAACATACTTAACCGAAAACTTCCGTACTTTCTACCGACAACACAAAGAGTCTATTATTTATGTAGTCTTTATGGCATTAATAATTTTCATGACGACCGAGGAGCAAATGGCCATACTTGTACTTTCTATTCCGCTTACAATTGTACTGTTCGGCCATCTTCTATATCTGCTTCTATACAAGAATTACAACAATTGGACCAAAAAACAGCAGTTTTGCGATATAATGGACTTCGACGGAAGGGACAATCAGATTCTTAAGAACTATATGGTTCGGGTGAATAAGGTCCAACATACTAGACAACTTTTCAGATTCGTTCAGCGCTCTAAGCAATGGATTCCACTTATTGAACCGGTAGAGCCGGGACAGAATGAGTTTCAGGAAGTTGATTTAGAGCTTTTAGCTGATGCTCTCCTCGAAGATGTAGATATGAACGAGGTCGAGAATAATATTGATTTGGAACAGCCGCATATACAAGATCAACCTGTGCCTATTATTGATGAACCGGTGCCCCTCCATATCCAGGACGTGAATGAAGAAATGGGAGATTGGGTCAACTGGAACCAGAACCAAATGCCTGACCTGTTGTTTGATGCGGATCCGGATTATTATAAGAATGCAAATGAGAATGAGAGTGAAGATGAGGACGAGGATGAAGATGACTGAGAACGGGTGACGGCACTGGAGGGCCAGAATCAATACTATAAGATATGAACGATTGCGACACTAAACAAAATGCAAAATTAATCTTGTTGTTTTAGATTTTTGCTGTTTTTGTTTTGTTTTTGATAGTAAATAAAGACAGATAAATCTTTTCTTGTTTTATTGTTTGCATTGTCCTATAAATAAATTTCTAGGTAGTTTTTTAGGTTGACAGTTTATACAAGTATATACTGTAGGTATGTATTTATTTATACATTTATTTACATTATGTACTTACAGTATGTATTTAAGTATTGTATTTTTAATTAATTTTATTATTTAAATTTTTAATTTAATATTTGTGCTTGCTATTTTGGTGCTAAAGTTGAATAACTATCTTAATGGTTGGTAATGTTTTCTAAAAACAAATCTTAAATTTTTGATCAATTTAATTTTAAAAAATAGTTATTTGATTTTTTAAAACCACTAATATATATATTTTGAATCAAAGGCTGATACGAAAATATTATTTGAGCTAAACTTTAAAACAGGTATTAATTAAATTGAATTGAGAGCGAGAGAGAGCAATATGTAGGGGCGTTTTGTATCTAGTAAAAGTATATTTTACTTTATGTTATTGTTTATTTTATTTATGACCAGAAGAATATTATAGAAATTTCTTAGTAAATAAACAATTTAGCACGACGGTTGGGTAGTCTAGCTATAACTGCTTATTTTAAAATAATTATTGTTTTTATGTATTAATTCATTAAAATATCTAAAAATCTAATTTAATAAACAGATCATATATTCGAATCAAAACTATTTATAAACAATCTAAAAATATAAATCTATTCTTGTTAATCACTTTAACTTTCCAAATCTTCCTGATCACTAACCCCAGAATAATCGTATGAATCATCCGATACAAACAAATCGGCCGCTTCTTCTTGATCTGAAAACGAATCATGCGATCCGGGCTCAGACACTACTGATGAATGTTCCGATGGCACGGGTTGCTGTCCTGGCAGCAGTCTCTGTGGTTGACTTACCGGTTGCGATTGCACCTGGCGCACATATGACCCGCACTCATGCGACGTCAAATTCTGTGGGTTCTCCTCATCCAGAGCTGCAAGTAGTGCCGCCTCCAGGGCTCGCATCTCTTCTTGCTCTGATTTATTACTGAATTCGACTGGCCAATCCGAATCACTGTCCGACTCAGTGTCCAACTCAGCGCCCAACTCATCACTCGTGTCCTCATTAGCAATGTCATCCAAATCTGACTCTTCTCCAGCTGAACCCATTGATACTAAACAATTGATTCTTTGATTTGGGGTTTTAGTACTTTTTGGATGTTTTGATTTAATTTTTGAATTAGTTTTATTTGTTTTATTAATTTTCTTAATTTGATAATTTTTATTTTTTTAAATTTAATTTTTTTTAATAAATGGCAATAAAATAAACAAAAATTAAAAAAGTAATTTCTCATTTATCAATGATATTATTAATTAAGTGTTTACAAATTTTTTATTGTTAAGGTACTATGCAGTATTATTAGCTTGCAAAATTAATTAAACAATTAATTTAGTTTATTTTAATTTATGTGATTTAACTTTTCTTTTCTATTAATGATTAGAACTAATTAAAATTACAAAGCAGAATTCAATTTTGATACATATATATAATTTTTTAATTTTGTTGTTTAATAGTTTTTGTGTTAATTTTAACCTGAAAATTTTTTCAATAAAATTTTAATTAAGAATTAAATTTAAAAAACAATAAATAATAGCCGGAAATACAATCAATTGAATTGATTGATCCAAAACTAAAGAATAACTTTTGAAAAATTGTTTAAATTTCAAGTGATGGGAAAAACAATGTAAAAAACTTCTAAAGTGTCGAAGTATTAAACAATTACCTAAAATCTGCTCAAGATTTGAACCCAGAAGAATTAGCACCATTTTGTTTGACGGTATACACATTGCACCGGTAGACACATGATGATCACTTAGTAACGGCCGACAACTAATACGCGTTTCCGAAATTAAGTTGATTTGAGTGAACACTCAAACTGTTCAAGTTTAATTTAAAGTTTTGTTGTTGTGAGAGCACAAATTTAAATTTAAATTAGAACTTTATAAAAAAAAATTAATTAAAAATTAATTAAATAATAAATAAGAATTTTATATTTTAATCACAACTTTGATTAACCAAAACTAATTGCAATTTTTAAACAATTTCGAATAATATCTGTATTCTTCTTTAACAAAAGTTTAACTCAAAATAATTTGAGTCAAGTATTACATTCGCGAGGATGTGGAGAGAATGTAGTAACGCGATAAATGCAACTGATTTGTTTGTTTATTTTAATTTTTTACATTTTATCTATTGTGTAGTGAAGTTAAAATCTATTTACTTTAAATTCTGTTATTTGATACAGTATTACACAGTAATGCACAGAATTTTATGTAAATTAATTTTAATTTTACTACACAATACATAAAATGTAAAAAATTAAAATAATTAATTTGAGTTTAACTCTTGTTGAAGAAAAATACAGAAAGTATTCGAAACTATTTAAAAACCTGCAGATTGTGGTTAATCGAATTTGTGATTAAAGTAAAAATTTCTTATTTAAATTTAAATATGTTCTAGTTTTATTTATTTATTTTTTGCAAATTATATTTTTAGTTGAATTTAATTATTTTTAACATGTTAATTTGCCATTAAAACTGTAAATATATTTCAGTTTACATTAGCAGCACAGATTGAAAATCTTCTTAACAATTCCCATTGGCGACTTAAACCTACATTGACAGTTTTTAATTATTTAATTTGATTTAGCAAGTGATAAATTTTCTCAACTTTGTAAGCAAGATAAATATTGTAATTGTTAGTAACTGGACAATTTAGATAATAACTTGAAGATTGAACAAACTAACCATAACTGCTAATTATAAAATAATTATAGTATTTATGTGTTAATTAATTAAAATATCTAAAAATCTAATTTAATAAACAAACAAAATATTTGAATCAAAACTATTTATAAACAATCTAAAAGTATACATCTATTCTTGGTAATTATCCTAATCTTCCAAATCATCCTGATTAGAAAGCCCGGACACATAGGAAAGTGTGTCGGAATTATCCGATGGAAACAATTCAAACCCTTCTTCATCTATATATGAACCATCAGATCCAAACGACAAGACCGCAGACTCAGTATCTGATGAATGTTCCGACGGCACCGGTAGCTGCTCTAACATAAGTCTATGTGGCTGCACTTGCGATTGCACCTGGCGCATATATGCCGCGCGCTCTTGGGGCGTCATATTCTGTTGGTTTTTCTCATCCATGGCTACATTTAGCGCCGATTGCAGAGTTTGCATCTCGTTTTGAGTCGGCATATCCCTAAATACTACTGGCCAATTCTGATCTCTGTCCAACTCATCGCTCGACTCACTGCTCATTTCACTTCCCGTGTCCTCATTAGGATTGTCATCCAAATCCGTTCCAACCGAACCCATTGATACTAAACAATTGATTCTTTGATTTGGTTTTTGTAATTCTTTTTGAATGTTTTGTTTTTATTTTTCAATCAGTTTTATTTGTTTTATTAATTTTTTTAGTTTGTTAATTTTTATTTTTAAAATTTTAAATTAAAATCTTTTTATTAAATTGCAATAAATAAAATTGAAAAATTTAATTTCTCACAAACCATTAAAATATGGTTTCAAATTATTGTTGAATAAATTTTATTCTGTAATAAATGTTTATTTAATAAAATCTTTTTATTGTTTAATTAAAGTACATTGCGAGTTCTATTTAAAAATATTTTTTTTAATTATAAAAATTAAGCATTTACATTGAAAAAATATTATCAGGCTAGCACAAATAATAAAATTTCTAGATCAATTCGGTTTAATTTTTAATTCAGTTTTAGTTTTTTGTAAGCACTTAAACAATGTCTAAATTTTTATTAAATTCTAAAACGTATTCTATTTAATAAGATTTAATGATTTCCATTAACTGGTGTTTGAGTGTATTGAGTCGGTGACGAGTGATAACAGCTCTCATTCAACGTCGATAGCTATGATATCAACGTACCTATAGATTGAGTTACGTCTGAACCCATGAATAGCACATTGAATACACATTACAAGCATTCGCTAAAAAGGCGTTTAGTTTTGAGACTATATAGAATTCGATTCAAAATTGGCAAAAATTTTACGATATTTATCCTTTAATCAAACTTTAATTTTAAAAAACACTACAATTTTTTCACTATAATGTACACCAGGGATAAAGTGGGGGAGCATGATATATTTAGTTTAAATAGAATAAAAATAAATAAAACATAAAAATTGAATAATGTAAAATTTAAATATTTAATTCTTTTGATTTTAAAATAAGAATTTAACTAGTTTGTTTAAATTTTTATTACTTAAATCCCCCTAAAATTAATTACATTGTGCATCTCTGTAAAATAATAACTTTTAACAAGAGATGGCAATAATAGTTCCGTTAATTTGTAATAATGTCGGCGCGTCGTTTAAATTGGTATTTAATTAAGTGATAAAATTTAAACAATTGAATTGAAAGTTAATTTATATATTGATTAATATTTAAAATTAAAACAAAATTTATTTAGAAATTTAAATCAATCTTTTTATTCTTTTATTCTTATGATGTGTTTGTAAACTAGTCTCTTGTTAAAAAATTATTCAATAGTATTATTTTGAAAAATTAACTAAACAATTAACTTAGCTTTTTCAACATTTATGTGATTTAATTTTTCTTTCAGATAATTAGAATTCGAGCTCAAAATTAATTAAAATATTAATGCACAATATATTCAGACAGGTTCATATTATATGATCAAATGCAATGTATTAATATACGATTTTGATCAGCAGATATCAATTATTTGTTTGATAAATAAAAATTAATAAAAATTAATAAAAATTAATAAAAATTAATAAACTAAAATATAGCCGAAAATACAATCAATTTTATTGATGGACCCAAAACTGAAAAATAAATTTAAATTTTTTTTAAATTTGCGTAATGAGTGAAAACAAATAAAGTGAAACAATTAATAGATTATCGAAAAATTGCTCTCTAATGCACTTTAGATAAATTAAAGCCATTTTTAAGTTAAACTGAAAGCCAAACAACGATAGCGTAGTGACGGCTGACTCCATTCCCGGAATTAAGTTGATTTTAATGAACAGAACCGTAAACCCAGAGCCGACTGCAGTTCCAAACTATAAGGAGACAAGACGTCCGCCTATACCGGGAGAAGAATTTACACAAATGCAGCATGCATATTTGCCACAAAAACATTTGAAGGTAGCTCTAACCATTTACTTAGTAACTGGATAATTTAGTTGAAACATTGAAAATTAGCCAGTCTAAACATAGCTTCTTATTATAAAATATCTAAAAATCTAATTTAATAAAAAAACAAAATATTTGAATCAAAATTATTTATAGACAATCTAAAAGTATAAATCCATTCTTGGTAATTATCTTACTCTTCCAAATCATCCTGATCAGAAAGCCCGGACACATTGGAAGGTGTGTCGGAATTATCCGATGGAAACATATCAACCATTTCTTCATCTGAAGAAGAAATATCATCAGTAGATCCAAACAATGATTCTGCAGTTTGTGGCAATGATGCTTCTGACGGCGCCTGTTGCTGCCCGGGCAGCCGTCTCTCTGGTTGTATTACCGGCTGCAATTGCACCTGGCGCACATATGATCCGCACTCATTGGACGTCAAATTCTGTGGGTTGTCTTCATCCAGAGCTGCACGTAGTCCCGCCTCCAGGGCTCGCATCTCTTCTTGCTCTGGTTTATCACTGAAATCAACTGGCCAAACCGGATCACTGTCCGACTCAGTGTCCAACTCAGCGCCCAACTCATCACCCGTTTCCTCATTAGAATTGGCAGACATATTTGAATCTTCTCCAGCTGAACCCATTGATACTAAACAATTGATTCTTTGATTTGGTTTTTGTAGTACTTTTTGAATGTTTTGTTTTTATTTTTGAATCAGTTTTATTTGATTTATTAATTTCTTTTTAGTTTGTTAATTTTTATTTTTGAAATTTTAAATTAAAAATTGATTTTTTTTCAATAAATGGCAATTAATAAAAATTAAAATAAAGCTACCACTCTGTTATTAATTAAGAGCTTTCAATTTTGTAGAAATTTATCTTGTAAACTTAATTAAACAATTAATTTAGTTTTTTAAAATTTTTTAAATTAACTATTTTTTTCATTAAATAATACGAATTAATTAAAATTACAAAGCATATTTTAATTTTTAATATATATATTTTTAATTTGTAACATTTTTTGTGTGTTATTTTAACTTGAAATCTTTTTGAATAAAAAATTTTAATTAAGAATTAAATTTAAAAAACAATAAAAAAGCCGAAAATACAATCAATCAAATTGATTGACCCGAAACTGAAGAATAACTTTTGAAAAAATAGTTTGAATTTTGAGTAATGGCTGAAAACAAAAATAATTCTACAGATTGGACTCCAGCAGAATTAGTGTCATTTTTTGAAATCGCACCGGAAGACAGACGACGATCACATAGTCATACTGACGACCAGAGATAAATTTCAGACATCACAACATTGTTGCAATCGACAATATAAATATGCATGAGAATCAATTTATTATAACATAAAATTGTAAAAACAAGCTATCTACTAAAATACAATAAATTAATTTACGAAAATATTAAAGTGACGACCGATAGTGTGTTTCCAGTTGTATATCGAATTATATAACTAAAACAAAAATTTTTATGTTTACAGCATATTTTAAGTTTGATATATTATTTTTGTATAATTTTAACGTAAAATTTATTTTGAATAAAAAATATTAATTAAGAATTAAATTTAAAAAACAACCAAAAGGCCGAAAATACATTCAATTCAATTAATTTACTCGAAACTGAAGAATAAATTTTGAAAAAATAGAAGTTTGAGTAATGGGTGAAAACCAATTGGATGAAGACTACCCCTGGAGTGGCCAGGGATTGGACAAATACACAAATGATCCTAAAGTTTGGACTCCAAAAGAATTAAATCCATTTTTTAAAGTCGCACGGGATGATCTACTACTATCGGATATTCACGGCCGACGACTGATCCGCGTTCCCGAC
>JAQFXP010003684.1:0-12033 GCA_034693685.1 Belba bartosi | reverse complement strand
TCTCTCTCTTTCTCTAGTTAAATAGTTAGATAGTTACTCGCTAAAAAGTTAAATAGAGACTAGAAAATGTAAAAGTAGAGATTTATATTACTTTATAAAGTTATCAAAACCCCTCCTTGTGTCTTGTTTTTAATATTTTTTCTTAAAAATAAATTTGGCCAACAAATAAAACAAAATTTCAATAAATTTTTAATTTATAACATTGTTTAAATTCATACTGCTTTATACATTTTTAGCACAATTTGATTGAAATAACATTTTGTTAGAATTTTTTTTAAAAATATTTTAATTTATTAATTTTTTGTAAATTTGTTTTTTAAGCTGGAAAATTTTATAAAGAAATATGTTAATTTTAACATAACAAATTTAATTATTTTTATATTTAAACAAATTAAAGTTATTTATTATAAAATAAATGTAAATGAATCAAAATCATTTGATCAATTTTACAATTAATCTAACATTAACTTTAAATAATGTTAAAATTTATTATTAATTTTAAAAATAAGTTTATAACAATATATTTGGTAAACACTCGAAAACTAGACTTTTTTTAATTAAAAATTGATAAAATTAGATAGTTTAGGGTTTTTGTTTAAACTATTTTTATGTTAACATTTAGTTTAGTTATGTTAAAAGTGACTTTATTTTTAAAAATAATTTTATTTTAAATGCAATTATTTTATAAGTTTTAAATAAAAAATCAATATTGAAACAAAAAAAATGTGCTAATTACACAAGATCATTATATAAAATATAAATGTCAGATTTTAAGATTTTATTTTTTTATTATTTTAAAAATAAATTTTTTTAAATGTTGGATATGTCCGGAATGGTAGTAAAACTACCAATAGTTAGGCAGCAAATGAGATAAAAACCTAGTCAAAGTTTTGTTCGCCATTTTTATAATTCTTGTATTGAATGCCGTTTTCTTAAACGCAAAATTATTGGTTAGCACTAAAACAAACAAAACTGACGACCATATTGCCCGTGCCACTTCTGTTTATAATTGATTAGTTAATAATAACGTAAAATACACATCAATTGTATAATTTGAGTTATATTTAGAACACTTTAGAACAAATTAATTATTTGATTAACTGTTTGGAAATATTACAAAAGTTTGTGACTATAATATAAAATAAATGTCACTTTTGGTTTTAATTACAATTATATTTTTGAATAATTAAAAAATAAAACAAAACAAGACATAACAGTTTAATGAATACAGAATTTAATTGATTGATTTAATTGAAATTAAGATTAATACCAAATATATGTCTTATTTATTAAAGCATTAAATCAACAATATATATTAATATATACTTTTAAACTTATTACATATAGTTGAAACGAATTTGCTGAATACAAAAACAAATGCTATATACAATAATGCTTAATTTGTATATTTGATTTTTTAAATTAAACTTTTTAAAATAAACATGAATTATGCAATAAGTCACAAAGGCAATTTGTACAATTGCCAACCGTAAAATATTTATAATAAAATTACAAAAATTTTGAAAAACATTAAGCAAAATTTTTTTTTTGAAAAAAAATTTAATTATAAATTAAGTTTTAATAAAATATAAATTATTGTTACATTGTCCCTATAATAAGGTATATGTCTCAAATGTATGCGCTTACCAATCACTGTTGAAGACACTATTAATACATATTGTTATGTCTTTTCGATTTAAAATTTTAAGTTTGCTTATATGTTAAACTCACAGATATACGATTGAAAAAATATTTCCAGGATAAAACTATATATATATAATATATGATTGCAATATATTTACTATACAAATTATATGATTATATAATTAGGGATCGTGAAGGAGAGAATTAGCCAAAAATCTTCCTAATTTTAAAAATTTGCATTTATCCTATTTAGCATTTATTCATAGCAAATTTATCCGTTTTGGATATTTTGAGTTTTTTGCTAAAATTGGAAAATTTTATTTATATTAGTGCTTAATCCGATTTAAATCCAGTTAAATTAACTAAATTTATTATAAATTTAGTTAAATTATAAAAAACTTCATCATAAATCTAAGAGGTTTTGAGCGTTTTTAAACCCCCCCCCTCCCCCTCTGATATTCTCTTAGATTTTTTACCAAATTTTTATAATAAAAATTATATTCCCGTAATCATACATGAATCGGCTGACTTTTTCAATCTCTGGTATATAATTTATTTTGTTTTTTAATATTTTCTTTAAATAATTATTGTTTTGAATTTAGCTTTTGTAATATATTGTCGAATTTGGCTTATATTGCTATATAATGAAAATATTGTTATAAATTGAATATTCAGTAAAATAAATTAAAATTGAGATAAAATATCCAAATAATTGTAAATAAAATATATCAAATACATTGATAAGCGTTAATTCATTGAATTCAAATAATGCAACCTTACTATTTTGATCAAAATAACGCAATTCTAACCAGTAAATATTTAATATATTTTGATTCCAAAATTTATATAACCCATATTCTCGACTTGATGCAATACTAAAAAAATTAAAATTGTTTAAAACATAATTTAAAATACATTAGCATGGAATGAACTAAATTACATACAATTTATTAAAAGCAATTTAAAGTGATTTATCAGTTTCTTCATTAATAACGAAAAAGTTTGGCTCAGATCCTCCGCTGTCAGAAATATGCATTAATTTAATCAAATCGACGTCATTTGAAAATTTTGCTAAACTAATTAATTTAAACATAAGACTGAGTCTTGTGATCACCCAAGCAAACGATCCATTTTTAAACCTTTAATTAAATTTGCTCTAGAAATAGTTGATTTATCATTATAAAATGAATTATTAAATAGCAATAATTGAGGCCGGATTGCTCTTGCTAAATTTGTGTCAGCTAATTTTGCATATGAATTTAATGCATTAGCAGCATTTTCTATAATTTTCATATTTCGATGTTTGGATAACTCTTCCAAATTATTGATTTTATATAACGAAACACTTCTAATCATATAATCCAATAAATATGTAGTAAAACCAATCGATAGTATTAGCGCCGATAGTAACCAAATGTTAAAAATTATGTTATTATTTGCTCTTAGCATAAAATGTTGTAATGATTTTGAAAATAATATTATAAAATAATTCCAAAATTATTCATAAATTTTATTCAATTTTAATAATTTTAGTGAAGATACGATAGAAATAATAAATATTGTAAATAATATTAAAATCCAAACATTTAATTCAAAACATTTAAAATAGTTGAATAACGGTAATTTGCCAGTATATGTTCTTGATACAAACCGGCCTACATCGGCAAAATCAACATAACTGGTTAGTTTATAAACTTTATTAAAAAAATAATAATTAAATCTTTAGCGTATAAATATCTAGCAGCTGAATTTGGGTATAATATAATATCAGTATTTGATTTGGTTAATGTTTGTAATATTTCGGTTGGATTACGAGGTTGTCCATTAAATTTAATACTATTAAATAAACATAAATTATTTTAAAATATTAAAAACTACTTGATAAATTAAATCATTCTTATTGTAATTATTAATGTAAAAAGTATTATTAGTAGAAATTGGATAATATTGTTTAATATTTAATTTTTTTAAATGTATTAATTTACAAAAACTTTTTAAACTTTTAAATTATTAATATATTATTAACTTTATTATCAATGAAAATTAAATATAGTTACATATTTATTGTTACTCTTATTGTTTTATATACAGTATATTAATTATATTGTATTAGATAATTTAGTTTATAAACAAAATAATTATTTACAGTACTTACTAAGTATTATAATAAATAGAAAACTCTTTTATTAACGTTAATAATGAACCGCAGACCATATAAACAGAATTTTGACTAATTAATCTAGATAAATTTTTAATTATTACAATGTGATTTATTATGTGATTTAAAGCAAAAATATTATTTTTTTAAAACTAACCTGCCAGTAATGTATGGATAATTATAGCCATATAACACATTGATCGTTCGATTGTCAATAATATAATTCGAGAATTGCATTAATTCGTTCTTTTTATACACTAAACAGTCACTTGAATTCATATCATTCATATTTAAGTTATGTTTGTTTTTGATTTTTATAATGTGTCATTTTTTCAAATACAAAATATTAAATGTTTGCTATTTAAACAATTGCATTTAGAATGCTAATCTAAATAAAAATATTAAATTAAATTATTATTTGTTTAAAAAAATCAATACAAATATATTAAAATATTAAACAAATTAAACAAAACTATTATATAATTTTCACACAAAACACAATATTTATTATTGTGTTTTGTGTGAGAAATAAATGTTCAATTTGTTCTTATCAATTTTCAAGAAATAAATCAAAACTTTTTTTCTGATTAGAAAAAACCTAAAAAAATTTTTTTTTTCTCGCAAATGATTTATATTTCAGAAATAAATTAAAACTAAATATAAATATTAATATATATTAAAATAAATTTATCATTAAGTTATCAAAACAAAAAATTAAATGACGTTTAAATATATATATATATATATTTGAAACAAACTTCAAAACAACTGCTTATCATATGGCAGACAATAGGAGTGTTTTTGTACATAAGTGAGAGATATCTCATAAAAATTATATTGAATTAAGTAGATAATAGCGAAAAACATTTCGAAAAATTAATTTTTTATTATAAAAAAAATATCTTTTTTATTATAATAAAAATATTTCTTTTTTATAAAGTCGACTGATTATCACAACAACCGAAAAAAAATCTCTAAAAAACAAACAATAAAATAGTTTTTCCTAGTGCATGTATTAATGAAGCATTTTTTAAACAATTCAAAACTAGTTAATTGAGCTCATAATCTATGGTATAAAAGTTGTCCTATATTTATGGAAAAAAGTTTAAATAGTTTGCTCGCGCAAAATACTAAATTGTAATTTTTGAACAAATGTTCGATTTAAAGCTTTAGAAATGGTAATTAATATTTAAGTCTAAAAATATAAAATATTTAAATCTTTAGACAATACGACTAAGCAAAATCAGCTATCTCCAAAAAGAGTTGTGCACTTTTATATTTTTACATATAACGAGACATGTTTTTGCCGATCCGGCCAAAACTCCGTTAAATAAATTTAAACAGTATATTGAAAATCTAAAAGTCAACGATAAAGTAAGATTTAGCACAAAAATCAAGTTTACCAAAAAATATTTGGTTTATCAGGCAATGGACAACTGAGGACACGTGTCTGACCTATAAATAACAACTGAATCAATAAAAGTCAAAGTATATAAAAAAGTATGTATTAAGAATAGACTGATTAATTTTATCAGAAAATATAGTTTTATATCTAATGTATTATTTTGGCCCAAAGTAACATCAATTCATTATCAAAAAAACCTAATTAAGACTTAATAAATCAATGAAATATTTTATGTGTCAAAGAAATGCAACGATTCCTACGTATTTCAAATATTCCTACGTATTGAAAAGTTTTGTAAATTTTTGGGCATATAGTAAAAAAGATTATTCCTTGAGAATAAAAGTTTTCAAAAATATATATAAATCAGAAATATTTGAACAAAATTATTAATAAAACATCACAAATAAAAGTGCAAACAAGTTATTAAAAACCACCTAAAGAAGTATTAGGTTGGTCTGTAATAATAGAGTTTACAAACAACTTATTCAATAATTTTTATAACAAATATAATCATAAATCTTATATTAAAATTTTAGTTAAATTAATTTACTTGATTTGAATTATTCAGATTTTTATTGTTGTTGATTATGGGACAAACTTTATTATTTTACAACGGCATAATACGGTTAAGCTGGTTTAATTTTAGCAAAAAATATATATATATATGAAGATAAAATAAAAATTTAGACTTATTAATACAGAATCAAACTAAATGGAAATGCAGGAAAATTAGAATTTTTTTTTGTTTAACAATAGTAATTTTAATTTTAAGTAAATTATGTTTAAATAGAATATTGTATTTTATTTAATGGTGGGGATGGGTGTTAATCTAAAGCGTACAAACTTTACAAGGGTTTGCAAAAATGTGCAAATTTATGTTGGGAAGAGGATATGGGTTAAAATAGTATAATGTTTTGCTTGTACACATTTTGAATGACCACTAAAAATTATTTTATATTTAAAATTTTATTAGTTCAAATAATTATAGAATAAGTAAAAAAATAAATTAGTATCATTATAATAATTATTAAACAAATAATTAATTTTATTACAATTTTATAAATAATTATTTAAAAAAATTTTAGGTAATTAAAACAATATTTACAATTCAGGCAAAATTTAAAAATTTATTTGCATACAAAAGTCATTTTTAAAATTTGTTTTGTTTAATTTATAAATCATATTTTAAATAATTCAACATTTTACATTTTTCGGATCCATAAGTTATATCAATGCAATACGCATTGAAATCCTTAGTTGCACTTTTTAAATCTTGGGCAATTTTATCTTGGTCAGTTTTAAGACAATTGATTTAATTAAAAATATATAAATTATTTTAATTAAATTTATAAAAATATAATTTAATTAAATTTAATAATATTTTACGAAAATAAATGTAACTCTAATATATAATTTAATAATATATAATGTAACTCTGATATAGAAAAAAACAAATCAATATATAAATAACGGTTCATAATATAAGTAATTATAAATTAATAAAATTTTTAATTTGTTAAACCACATTTTGTTTTATCTTTTATTTATATTGTGTCTTTACACTTTTGAAATTATAAATAAAAACTAATTAAGTTTTTAAAAAATTTCTTAAGATGAATTTTAAATTAAATTATAACATGAAAGTTGTTTATAAAAGTTTAGTTTAGAAGTAGGGTATGAATATTGGGTATGGAAGTCTGGTAAAGAAGTCTCATATGAAAATTGGGTATGGAAGTTGAGTTTGGAATTCGTGTATAAAAGTTAGATAAGGAAATCGGTTAAGGAAAGTGGATATGGATGTCGAGCATTAAAGTCCAACATAAAAATTGAATATTGAATTAGATTATAGATAATTATTAAAAAATAATTATAGATAAAAATAAATATTATTTTAATAAATTACGTTATTTGTTTGCATTTTATTTAGATTTTATATATACAATTAGACATTATATTAGATTGTATTAAGAGTTTGAAGGTTTATAACGAGTTTGATATAAAACAAACAATTTCATCAAAAATAAATTAATTAAATATTTAATTTTTAGTTGTCTCTACTTTAGAAATATCTAAATTTAAAAATATATGCCCATAAAAAATAACAAAATTATACAAATAATAGAATGTTGTTAAATAAATTATATTTAAAAACAGATATAATATTTAGTTTAGTAAAGGCTTTGTGTTTATCTATTAATTTAAATATATAAAAAAGAAATAATATAAATAATATTTAAAATAATGCACCTAATTCATGTTAATTATGTTTAGCATTTACATCATTGACATATTTAATATAAAAACGTAATTGTTAAACAATCAATTACAACTTCAAATAGAGGTTTGTTGATGGTATCCTCTCAGCAAACTCATAATACCTAATTTTCCACCTAAAACTGTAAATATTACATATTTATATATTAATATTTTGCATAATTAAAAAACATTGTTATATATTTTATAATTATATGTAATTTATTCTTTCTTGCAACCAATTTTTACTCAGGCCTACTTTTATTAATTAAAATTAACAAATACTATAAACAAACTTAAACATATTATATTTTAAAAATAGTTTAGTTAAATTTTATTTGCTATAAAAGTTTAATTCTAATTCAAATAAATAAATTTTTGTTTAATTAATTCACAAAGAGACACTTTATAAAAAACTTTTTTTTAATAAATTTTTTAAATTTATTAATAAAATAACTTTATTTATAATTATAAATTTAATTAAGCATACCTTAGAATTGTCATAAATGCAATCAATCATATGCCAAATACCACAACATAAATTCTGTTTATTAAAATCTTTGTAATTAAATTCACCCATTTTTTTCGCAACACATGATTTAATATTTTTTATATTGAAATCCTTATCACATTGTAATTCGCTTAACTTCAAATATTTATCAAACCCAAAATCCGAATTAAATTGTGTATTTAATAATTTAAATACAAACATTAGACAAATTAATTGCAAAACTCTAAACATAGTATTTTATTTAACAGTTTTATAATATTAATTATTATTTCAAATTTAATTCAATATTTAATGTTATAAAAATTTATAATATAAATGTTTTTATATAAATTATTTATTATATATTTTACTAATATATTAGTATCTAAAATATTTATCAGTTTGGTGCGTTGTTGATAAATTAAATTAAACATGTTAACATATAAAACGGGAATTATATTAATAAACCCAAATAAATATATAACATGTGAACAAATTTTTATAAATATTTATTTTAAACTATTGTTTAAAACAATATTAATTAATTAAATTTAAATTATTTAATATTACGATAATTTATAAAAAAAATTTGCAAATTTTTTTATAATTTAAAACGAATCATTAAATTAATAAATTAATAATTATATATTTTTAATTAGTAATATATATAAAATTTACTTTAAATATATTTTTAAACTAAATATGTATTCAAAAATTTTGAATACGTTATAGTAAACTAATATTTGCCAAAATTTTTAAATAATTATTTAAGAATTACATTGATCTTAGTGTGCACTTGTCTATTTATATTTATTTTAGATAAAAATGCATTATGACACTCTTAAAGATATCGTTTTATTTTTAAAGGTTAAAAATATGTAAATTTTTATGTGTTAGTTTATATTTCAATGTTTTCTGGTTAGTATTTAAAAATAGAAAGGTATTACTATACCGAACATTTAGCAGTATAAATTTTACTAACATTTTGAATTTTTATATTTATAATTTTTTAAAAAATTAATTAATTTTTTGTAATTATCTAATAATTAAAAAAACTTTTAGTTTAAAAATACATAAAAATAACATGGCTATTATAAAATAACTGAAACAAAAATGTTGTTAGAAATAGAAATTTAAAAATAAATATTTTTTAAAATAAGCAAATACAAATTCAAATTAAATTAAAATTTTTTATTAAAACTTAAAGTTCTGGTTTTATGATAAAATTTGTGAAATTTATATAATGTTTAAATTTATAATTTTATATTGAATTTTTGACAAATTATTTATTAAATTTGTTATTTGTTTATTAAATATATGTGTGTCAATATATACAAAATTTTAGAAAAAATATGCTCATACTTACTTTTATGCTTATCTAAGTTTATTTCTATTAATAAATGATAATGTTAGTTATCTTAAAAAGTAAATGTCAAATATAAAGAAATTTAAAACTTACAATAGATTACAAATATATTATAACAACTGTAAAAAATAGATTAATAGCAACGGGAATTAAAAAGTAATAAAATAAAAAATACTTTAACAAAAGTAAAATTTTTTTAAAAAATTTATAGCAGTTAATAAATAATAACACTTAATTATTAAAGAAAAATATTTGAAAATTTTTTAATTTTATTAATAACGCTGCTATGGAGGCTATAAGATTAACAACAATTAAACATTAAATAACAAAACTTTTTATTAAAATTTCAAAAAATTAATCATCTTTCAGTTAAGTTTAAATTATAATTAAATAAATAAACAGATAACCACTGCGTGTTTCTGGTCACAACTCAATTAAAATTAACATATGTAAAAATTTTGCAAACTAATTAACAATTAACAATTTTGATTGAAAGAATGTATAAAGCATTTATCAAATGTCACTCGTTAGAAATGAATGTTTTTATTGAAACTAGTAATTTTTTATATATAAATTTTTAAAATGTATAAATTTATTCAATGTTATAATTTTTGACTTATTGAAAAGAAAAAAGGCGGAAAGCATTATATTGTTAATATATGAAATAGTAATAAAAAAAATTGAGTTATTTTAAAATTTCAAGTTGAGAGTAACTTATTGAGAGTTTAATTAATTTGTCAGAAATTTTGTAAAAATAAATTAAATATTTTTAACACAAAATAAACATGATTTTACAAAATAAATTTGTCAAATTTATATTTTGATAACAGCAAAGATGTGTGTATTAAAAAAATATTTAGCTAAAATTAAATTTTAGTATTAAAAACGGATCAAATATATTGTGATTTAGGTAACATAATGTTACGATTTAATACAATTTTTTTAATATAATTAATAATGATAAAATGGTAAGTATTTCAGTTTTAATGCTGCACTACTGACAACTACCAATCAAAGAGAGGTTACGTATTCAAATAAGATAAACACTTTCTGATTGGTCATTTCTAGTAATGTAGCATTTCTATTTTTATAACCAAATTAAATTTATGTAAAATAATAACAATTTATGTCTATTTGCTATATTTATTACTTTTGTCATTTGTGTATTTTATATAAAAGCAAAATAAACTTAAGAAACAAAAATCAATTTTCAAATATGACATCAGTTTAAAATTAGAAAAATTGTCGATCACTTCGACGACAATAAAATTTGCCTAATTTTGGTTTTGTACCATATTTTCATTGTAGTCTGTGGAAACATTTATTTTAAATAGAATATTTTAACATATTAATATTAAAAAAAATTAAATATTGTTATTTATAGACTGACACATTATTATTTCCGTATAAAAAATTCAAAATTGTGAAATTATATTTTGTTAACTAATTTAATTAAATATTATCAAAAAACTGTAAATAATAACAAAAATTTTATTTTATTTGTGTGCTAAAGTTTGATGTCTGTAATTTGGATGGTAACGGTGCTGACTACTTTTAAAATTCGTTTTAATTTTTATATCAAAATTTTTTATATTTATTTTTATTTCATTAGCTATAAATGCAAATTATAAATAAAACAATATTTTAAAATAAATTTATTATTACACTTTGCTAAAAAATGTAATATTTATCATAGTCATTGCATACAACGTAATAAATTATTTTATTAAATTGAAATTATTTTATAATAATATTTTTTTTAATCTGACCTAGCACGTAAATATGATTGGCTATGTTAAAGTAGAATATACAATTTTTTCCGTTTATAAAAATTTATAATAATCGAATAATTTATATAATTTAACAAATTTAAACATAAAAATATAGGACCTCATTGCAATATAATAATTTAATCTGAATAATTATTATATTTGGAGTAAACATTCACTCTATGTATGGCTATATTTAGCAAAAACATATATTGTAACTAATACAAACAAAATTTAAAAATTTTTAAATAAACAATTAGTTTATAGTTTTGGATTTATGTTAAATTAGTTAATAATTATATTGTATAGTTTATAATGCTTTTTATTCTGTATAGAATATTTTTGTTAAAATAATTTAATTGTAAAATTGACAAATAATAATAAATAAGTTTAATATTTCTTCAAAATTTACTGGTTTAATTTTAAACACAAAATAAAAATTTAATTTTAAAAACTAATTACAGTTAAAAAAATTATTTATAATTAGCAAAATAATCAAAATAATCAAATAAAATTATGTTTTTAAATCTGTAGTAAATCTGTAGTAAATTTTAATTTTTATATTCTAAATAAAATTATAAATATCAATTTTTTAAATCTTATTAGATTAATTGATTTGTAATACATATATTATTTAATAATTATAACAACAATTATATTGTTAGATTTAAAAAACTAATTATTATTTTGTGCAAAAATTAAAATAATATTTTAAAATTATTATGAAACACAATAATAAATTAAACATTACATTTATAATTAATAATAACAATAAATATATAATTGAATGTTTTAAATTTTTTTTTAGGTTTTGTAAGTTGGATTGTAAATTGTTAAAAGGCATATTCAACGAGAATACTTTATGCTTATTACAACTTAATTATTCGAGACAAACTTTGCATTATGTCGAACGTACGTGCGTTTCAAATGTCATTTATCAGACATTCT
>JAQFXP010003683.1:0-12035 GCA_034693685.1 Belba bartosi | reverse complement strand
TTAAATTAGAGCTAAAATACTGTTTTATAAGTAATTAAATTTTTGTAATAATTGAATTAATAGTTCAAATAAAAAAAATTAATATTACTATTTTATTATTTTTTGTCCGGACTCTTTAATGTAAAATATAATTAAATACGTGTAAATTTTATTTTTTAAAATTTTAAAATGGAGCCTTTTTGTCCAACACTACAAATCTATAAATTTAATATTTGTAACTCATACAACATAAACATCCTTAATTGTTTTTATTTAGAAATTTGTTTATTATTATAACTTTGGAATATTGATGCTATTTATAATATAAAAAATTTAAAAAAAATATTTACCAGAAACATTTTAAAAATAAAAACAAAATTACTGTGGCAAAGTAAAACAAAAATAATATAAATTGCAATAAATTAATGTGAGTTACAATTAAATAGTAAAGATATATAAATTTTTTAAAATATTTGTTTCCGTAATTTATAATCAAACTATCAACATAAACATATAATTATTGGTATATACGATAAAACTAGTCATAACTAATAAATTTGTGTTATTTTGTAAAGTTTGAATTTACCTCGTTTTATAAGAAAATGTTCTTAACATCTTTAACTCAAATTTTAGAAATAGGTCTAATTCACCTTATAAGAACATATCCTAAACTGTGAGGGAATATGGTACTATTTAACATGAGTAATATTTTTCAGTAATTAAAAATTATAAAGCGTAATGTATGACAATTAGAGATAAATATGTATTTTAGCAGTGATGGCAACAAGATCAATTTGTTTGTTAGATTTGATACCATTTGTTAAACATACAAAAACAATATATATCTGCACAAGCCTACAAGCTCAGTCTTAGGCCTAAGCAGATACACTGTTTTTGTATATTTAGTGAACAATTAAACAGTATTTTAAATATGATTTGGCCAACAAAGACATAAACATCAATCGGTTCTCAAACATTGTTTAGTACTTTAATAGTAATCATAATTTTTAAATTAATAAATAAGACTGTGTACGAGAAAATTTAAATTCGCATAATTGCCCCTTTGAGGAGTAATTTCGAAGTTATTAGCGCTCAAGTTAAATTGTATATATATTGATCAATTAATGCGACACATTACTTATGTATTATTAATAGACAGCACTAAAAATATGTATAATTTAACTTGAGCGCTAATATAACGACTTTATTTTAAAATTATTCCTCACAGATGTAGTTATGCGGATTTAAATTCTCTCGTACACAGATACAAATATAACAAATATTTAATTTGAATTACATTTGAATTAAATTTTTTAATAGCTAAATATAAAATCAAAATTAGATTCACTTAAAACTAAAGATCAAAAGTATTATTGATATAAATTTAGATAACTATTTGTGAAAAACTAATTATTGAAAACATAACAAAAATTTACTCAAAATTAATCCCATATTCGGTCTTAAACTCATTCAAAGACTAAAGTTTTCGAATCGTATTCACAGACTCTTCACTCAATTTGTTCTCAATTTTCAGTTTAAGAGACTTTAAATTCGGATAAATTGAATCAAAGCCTTCGAAACACTTGTCGTTGAGTCGACTCAAACCGATCTTCAAATTAGTTAATTGTTTGCAATTCTTTAAACAATTAAAGTCGAACAACCGGCTTCTCCCATGATAATTATTTGAATAATTCGTTTCTAACGTTAAACTATCATATATTATGTATAGTCATTAGTTATTACTATAAGTGAAGACTATTGCCAAGAATTATAGAACGATTTACACGAAATTTATATTTATTTTTGTTTGAAATTTCAAATTTTAATACAAATAAATATAATTTCAAATATATTGCAAATCAGTTAAATCAAATGCAAACTTTAGCCACTCTTTAACTCTAAGTACATTTGTACTTATTATTATTTGAGTAATTTTATAGCAAATAATTTTTTTATCACTCAACTTATTTAGTTAAATAAATTATTTTTAAACTCAAGCAAGTACAGATTAATTGATAAAAATTTAATTACTTTAAAATTACTCAAATAAATAAAAAGTTAATGAAAACCAAATAAATATTTAACAAATTGAACACAAATTCGATTATCATATCTAAGATTTAAGTGTGCACGATTTTTTTTAAAAATTGTAGAATTACTTAAGACTCAGATAATATTTAATGTAGTAATAAATAAATAAAATATTTGCAATAAACTTTAAAATTTATTTTTATTAAAAATCATACTAACATGTAACTTAACTATTTTGTTAGTCGAGACTATTGCTAAACTTAATAAGTTTATATTAAATATTAATACATTTGTTTATAATTTCTTCAATTGAGTGAAAGATTTTATAAAATAGTTTTTATATTTATAATAATATTTAAGTTTAAAAAAAATTAAAAATTATTAACAAATAGATTGAACTCAGTTATACTTAAATGTTTGTAAAATAAATTAAAACAAAGTCAACATGTCAAATTAATATCGTCAACTGTAATTATATTTACTATAATGTCAAATAAAATTTTTAATAAATTATGTAAAGTTTTGCAGTGAAAAAGCAACAGGCAAGTTTTATTAAATATAAAATAAAAAATAATTAAAATTATTATGATTAAATTATTAGATAAGCAGCCAAGAATTTTAGCATTTATTTGTGTGAGTCGTGAAAATATTCTTGAGAAGGAATGCATTAAAATTAAATGTAAATTAATATAAAAATTATTTATTAATCTAAATAAATAACAAAATTGTTTCAAAATTCAATATCAAACAGCAATTCAAGTGTATGTTTGGTAACAATTGTATAATTGATATCAATTCGCGAAAGTCGTGCCGAAAGTGTCGATTGAAGAAGTGTTTTGATGTCGAGATAAAAGAGATCTCAATTGATGAAAAAATTAATTTCATCGTGATATAATTTTTGTTAATATAGAAATTAATTCTAACTTAAAAGAATTTTTAAAAAAATTATTTAAAAAAACAGAAAAGTGTCCGAATAGTAACGAGAGTGAAATGGAGGGACAGTTAGTCCGATTACAAGAACTATAACCCAAAGCATTACTAAATTTAATGATTTTAATTGATTGTCGGAACTCTTCAGTGCATTAAATGTTTTACAAAAACCTAAATCAGAAAACTGTTATTGAATTGTCTAAGTTAGCGCAAAATATCTTTAAGAATGAGTTGGAAAAACTGATAAGTGTTAGCAAAAACTTGAACTCATTTAACAGATTATGTGAAAACGACAGAATATCGCTTATAAAATATAGTTGTTTTGAAATATTATAAGCTAGGTCAGTTTGTGATTTTGATAATAAAACGAAGTACAGAATTTTGTACTTGGTAAGAAGGGCTAATTTTTTAAAATTATTTAATTATTTTTATTATTTTTAATTCCAATATATGGGACAATAAATATACATTTATTTGCAAATTGAGCGACGATTTAATGGAAGAATATAAAGAGTTATATAATATATTTCTTATTTATTATCTAAAAATCAGTAAAATTTGTAAATCAGACGCTTATATTCTGGAGTTGGTATTTGAAAATATATTTCAAGAAAATTAAATACATTTTATTTATTAACGATTATATCGCTAATTGTGTTACAGTTGACGTCTATCGTACTCTTCAATCCCAATCGACCGAATCTATTGAATAAAGAAGTGGTTAAGTAAGTGACTAATATGTGAATGTTTTGTTGTTTATTAAATTAGCTAGTTTACATTTTTAATGTTTTAGGCTCTAACAACACATTTATAAACATTTACTTAAACGCTATCTACTATTGAAATACCAATCGGAATGTGAAGCAAATTAAAAGTTTTCAATACTTTTAAATAGTTTTAATGATTTAAATATTTATACTAAAACAGGAGAGGAAGAGAGAAAGAGGAGGATATGAATGGAGAATCGTCTTATAAAACAATAGCCAAAGTTCAATGTCTTCAGGGTTTAGGTTAGGTATTAATGCTGAGATTGAGATAAGGGGGGATAGCCATAGCCAAAAATTTCTTCAGATATTAAAAATTGCCATTTATTCCCCGCTATCTTTTAGCCGGCGAAAAAGTAGTTTAAATTTATTAAATTAAGTAAAATTTTATCATAAAAATATGAGGGGTTTTGAAAATATCAATCCCCTTATACCCACTGAATTAGCCGATCTTCTCAATCTCTGTATTAGTGCTATAAGTGATTAGTAATAATTAGTGAAACTTAATTATTAACTATAATCATTTAATTTAACTAATAGTATTTTAAATATTTAAATTTTGTCGTAATTTAACTCAAATTCAATCACATTTCGATTGATTAAAAAATCATTTAAATTAATTTTCGATAAATTTTGATCAAATCTGAAGAAAATTATATTTAATTCACGCAATGACTCGAATAAATCAATTGTTAATTAAAATTAACTTTAAATCAAAGATTTAAGAAAATTTTATTTCAATTATTTCATTGAAGACAACTTTGAAATTGATTCTAACTTCTAGTTTCTAAATCAATTTTCATCCCATTCCTCATCCATTTCCTGATCTAAGTCTCCGAAAAGAATTTCTTCGAGATTGTCAAACTCTTCCAAATTCTCTTCATTTTCCGCTAACAAAAACTCGTCGACAAAACCTTCAAGATTTCCAAAATCTTGCCATTCCCCTTCAGGTGGTTCAGGACCTACAGCACCAGCAGGGCCTACAGCACCAGCACGGCCTACAGCACGAGCACGGCCTACAGGACCAGCACGGCCTACACCACGAGCACGGCCTACAGCACCAGCACGGCCTACACCACGAGCACGGCCTATAGGACCAGCACGACCTACAGGACCAGCACGGCCTACAGGACCAGCACGGCCTACAGGACCAGCACGGCCTACAGGACCAGCACGGCCTACAGCACCAGCAGGGCTTACAGCTCTAGGAGGGCCTGATTGCTGTCCACTTAATCCGGGCTGTGGAGCACCGCTATATCCGGGCTGTGGACCACCACTATATCCGGCATCGGTTGGATTGAATTCTTGGGTTTGCGTATGTGTTCTCTGTTTGATCATTGATGGCTCACTTTGTGTGGCTTTCCGTTTGCCCTGAGTCTGATCCGGGTGAGTTGTGCTAAGATGATCCATGTACCAAGTTACAAATTGTATGATCTTTTCGTAGGTATCGTTCTCCGGATTGGTTATATTTCTCTCAATTAATTGATGCAATACATCAATCAATATAAAGCCGGTGTCGCGATAATCGTCCCGTTCCTGGGCACTGAGAGCTCTATAATCGACATTTGCATTCGGTGGAGATCTGGTATCCATCAATTCGTACGCTTCCTGTGGCGGATGATTTCTGTAAGTAGCAAGTAAAAGAAGTTCCCGTTCCGTTATATTCTGGTAAGTCCCACGAATATTGTGCAAAAGATTTGTTCTTTGTTCTTCCAATCGATCCAATTGTACCTGGTTAGGCGGGTCAGCATTTGCAATGTCTGCATAGATGTTTAATGCGGCCCTATAGTCGACAGCATACACATTCCTCTGGTTGGGTAATTCAAGCCAACGCATCCAGATCCTTTTTTGGATTGTTCTCCACAACAATCTTTTCAACTGCGGCTCAATTTGTGATAAAATTCTACGGAACAGCTCTTCGTTTTCAACCAAAATTTCATTTCTAATCACATCACAAATTTTAGGCAAAATAGTATCAAAATCATCCGAAGCTTCTCTACCTCTGACCCTTCTATACCTCCAAGTCTGCTTCTCATCATTTGACGGCTCATTAACTTGGGGTAAATCAGCGAATGGGATCAGTTCATTCAGATTAAACTTAACCTCAACTCCGGCCAAAATGGCATTCAGTTGTTCTCTCAATGAATTGATTAATTGAGGGCCGAGTATTGGATTGTCTTCTTCCTGATCGGCCGGCAATTGATCTCTAAAATCCTGATCTCTATCACCCATTGGCTTGTCTTCAGTGTTTGTCTTTAGTTTTTGAATTATTAATATTTACTTTTCTATTATTCCAATCTTTTAATGACTTTTTTATTTCAAAAATAAATTATTTAAAAAAATTTAATTTATTAAAATTTTTTGTTTATTTAACAAATTTTTTTAAATAATCTTTACAAATCAAATTAAATTAAAATTTAATTTAATCGAATGACTGTTTGATCTCTCAATACAACTGATAGTGTTTTTAATAATAAAATTATTGGTTTAATGATATCTAATGAGAGTTAGGATTAAATATATGACATCTTCTAAACCCCGAAGACATTAAACTTCTGCAATGTTTTTATAAGCCGGTACTCCAGTCTTGCAAAAGCACGCCTTCCCTCAGAAATGGAGTTAACGTCAGTTCTTCGGCACAGGATTTGGCGATTTTGATAAGACTTCTGTCGAACGCGTTATTCATTGCCGAAAATCTCTGACCCAATCGCTCGTCAATTCGGCCCAACCCGATCAAAGTCTATTTAACATCAGATCTATTTGGTTTTGATTATTATTATAACTCCAACACTATAGTCTGGGTTGAAAGCACCGGAAGCATTGGTCACAACCAGTGTCTTCACGCCTAAGAGTTTTATTACAATTAGTTTTCAAAGTAATTAACAATAAAAACAAAATTTGTTGAAATAATTGATCGAATTGTATAAAGTATTCGAATCTTTTGTAATTGAAGTGTATTAGTCTGACCCGCACGGGTAGAGCACTCATACCCATCGACTCTCTGGCCATCAATGTAACCATAGTATGTATGAAACCGGCCTTTTATACCAATCATACAAAACATAACTCAATAGTCCAAACAATAAAGACTTGTAATGTCCGGTTACTGATTGACACAAATTCTATGTTTATAAGAATTTGAGAATTATTTAGTATTTATATCCATATCTGTGCTGAGAATATATTTATGAAATCATATTTACAATACATTGTTTAACATAATTCTGTAGTTTTTTATTTCGCATTTCTTCGACTATTTTTTATTGTTTTAATTTCTAATAAATATTTTAAATCTAATTATATTTATTTTATTATTATTTCAAAATCTAATTAATTGTAACAACAAATGGCTAAACTTAACGTCAGGTTCCAAACGGAGCTAATGCGGTACTTATCGGCCAAATCGGAACTATTGCACTAAAAGTCTTTTGCTAATATCATTGTCGGCAATTGTGCGCTACAGGGCTTCGAATATGAGGGACACGACTGCTATTGGACCGTAACCGGGAATAACATAAAAAAATTAATTGGCCATACTTTTCATCATTAGAATTAAACGAATAAAATATCAAATTTCAAACTAATTTTATGGATTTTGCAATTGAATAATATCTTTATTCTATAAATTATATATTTTTTGTTAGGAATAGCGTCGATAAAATCCATTAATATAATTTAATTTAGTTAACAATTATATTAATATTAAGATACTTTCTATCTCTTAATAATATAAATGAAACGACTAGTGCTTCTACTAAATTAAACTTTTCTACTAATAAGAAGTTTGTTTTTAACCACAAAACTTAATTTTATGAACAATACAGTAATATAAACAAAATCTTGCATATTTTTAAGTTTATATCAATACAACTTATTTTTATTATATATATATTTAAATTTTAAAATGTCTGGCATTTAAAACAAATAATTATAAATTATAATTTAACAGTATTTAATATTAATATAATTATTTACTTTTTTAAATTTATTTTTTAAAATATTATTAAAAATTAAATTATAAAAAATTTTTAACAAATTCTTTACAAGCATAAATTATAGTACTAAATATATGTAATGTAATAAATAATTACTATTTTTAAAATTTAAATAAAAAATTAAATTCAAAAGCAAATTAAAAAGTCTAGAGCACCCAGTATGTCCCAGGTGGAATCCTTTCGAAGGTGATCAAACGAGAACTGATATGTTCCTAGATATTATTATCAAGATAAAAATTTATATTTAGTATAAAATTATAAATTAATATAATTTATTAATATGTTTAACATTTAAAATATGGTTTTACCTATAAACCCCTTTTAAAACAAATCTTTTCATAGTTACAACTATTTACTTTATGCTTTAAATATAAACAAAATTCTTAAATCATATAATATAATTAGACTACTTTTTAAATTATGCTCATTACAATAACGAGGGAATAGTGTATATCCGCAAACACCGGAATCAAAGCGTTACAAATCGCCGGCAAAAACACTCCCAAATCTGGCATTAATTTAAAATAAACAAATTAATTCTACAAACATTTATAATTTAATTATTAAAAAAACTAAATATAATTTACATATCAAACAATTAAATTATTTTTAATTTTTAGTTTAAAACTCATTTGATGAACAACCGAATCAAAGCGTTACAAATCGTTGGCAAAAACATTTCAAAACCTGTCATTTATTTAGTATATATATAAAATTTTTCTTAAATTTAGTTTAACTTTGATTAATCTCCGCGTTATATATGATTTCTGAACATTTTATAAGTGCTATTCTTAACCCCCTCTTAGATGTGAAAATATTCTTAATTTTTACTAATATTGTTATATATTAAATTAATTAAATTAATTGTAACTTAACTTAAGATTTAAATTTTGTGCAATATATGTAATGTATGTTTACTCATTTAATTTTATTTTGTGTGAAATTTGTATTTTATTGTAAAGTAAATATTATGTATTTATTATTAATTATAATAAAAATATTGTTAATTAAATACAAATAAATTTTAAACTTATTTATTATAAGTAGACACAAAAGACATGGTCTTTTAGTTGTTTCTTTGGCGTACTATAAGAAATTTATAAAAATTTCAAAATTGCTATATTTTTAATATACAAATTACCATATTCGTCATTATCTTATTCGACATTACCACATTCGACATTTTTTTAAATCTAATAATTATTTAATAAAATTTTGCAAAATAAAAAATATTAATTATTTCAAACTTTAGTTACTTATATAAGAGAAGGGTTCAAAAATTCAGTTAGAAACAACTTTAAACTTAAAAATAAAGATTTCACTTATATGTTTATATTTATAATCTTTTAATTAATATATTGGTTAATTTTTAACGTTTTTATTTGTAATCTCTAAACACTTGCAAATAAACAAGTTAAAAAGTAATCAAAGTAAAGTTAATTGAACCTGACAAGATGAGTTTAATTTTATTTTTTATATAAGTTTTAGACAAAGTTGATATTGAAAAATTAAACAGCTTACTTGGCCAAATTGACCATTTAGATCAATGTTTTAAAATTATTAATAGTTCAGAATTGTTAATTATTTGCTTTACTATTTATTAACAAATACAAAAACAAGATATCTACATAAACCCGCGAATTTGTTTGAGAGCATATGTAGATATCTTGTTTTTAAATGTTTAATAAACAGAAAAAAAGCTAAATAACTCTTATAAAAATTTAATAATTTTGAAACACTGATTTAGATGACCAGATTATTAAACACAGAGATTGATAAGGGGGGGATCACGCAAAAATCTTACCAATTCTATCATTTATATTGGCAAATTAATTGATTAAATCCACTAAATAATTAATTCAATAAATCCATTTAAACGGAATTCTATTGCAATTTTAGTTTAAAACTTAAATTGTTTTATCAATGAATACTTACAAAAAAGTTTTTATTTACATTTTTTTAAAACTTTACTAATACTCTGATAAAAGCAAACTACAGGTATTTGTTAATTAAAACTTTACATTTATCTGATTATAGTTTTAAACTTAAACATGCTTGTCAATTTTTTCGTTTATATAAAAATAAAATTATAACAAATTTGATATACAGTAAACACATTTAAGTTTTAGATCCAAATCAATGTCTATTGAAGACTAATCTCTGAAACTGTTTGGAAATGCATTCAAATCTCAGTTTGTCTTCAATTGACATAAAACTGACGATCAGTTTAACCAAATCGTCGCCGAAATCCTTGCGATTAAACGAGTTTTTCATTAATTGGTTTACATTTTGCTTGTTTTGCATTTCTATTACTATTTAACCAAAACTTAAATCAAACGCAAAATTAAGACTAAATCCAACTATTTTTACAATTGATATAATTTACAACTGATATACATTAAATCATAAATGTTTGTAAAAGAAAGTAAACATCAGCCAAATATACCCTTATATTGAAAATTAGCATTTATCCCTACTAGCATTTTGGCGTAATTGGTACGCCAAAAAGTAATACCCCCATTTAGATTTTTGACCAAAATTTTTGAATCAATCCCTTTCCCGATACTTCCATGAATTGGCCGACTTTCTCAATCTCTGTATTAGTGCTATAAGTGATTAGTAATTATAATCATTTAATTTAAATAATAGTATTCTATAAATATTTAAATTTTGTCGTAATTTAACTCAAATTCAATCACATTTCGATAGATTGACTCAAAAGTTATTTTAAGTGATTTTCGATAAATTTTGATCAAATCTGAAGAAAATTACATTTAATTCACGCAATGACTCGAATAAATCAATTGTTAATTCAAATTAACTTTAAATCAAAGATTTAAGAAAATTTTATTTCAATTATTTCTTTGAAGACAACTTTGAAATTGATTCTAACTTCTAGTTTCTAAATCAATTTTCATCCCATTCCTCATCCTTTTCCTGATCTAAGTCTCCGAAAAGATTTTCGTCGAAATTTTCAAACTCATCCAAATTCTCTTCATTTTCCGCTAACAAAAACTCGTCGACAAAACCTTCAAGATTTCCAAAATCTTGCCATTCCCCTTCAGGTGGTTCAGGACCTACAGCAGCAGCACGGCCTACAGCACCAGCACGGCCTACACCACGAGCACGGCCTACACCACGAGCACGGCCTACACCACGAGCACGGCCTACACCACGAGCACGGCCTACAGCACCAGCACGGCCTACACCACGAGCACGGCCTACACCACGAGCACGGCCTACAGCACCAGCAGGGCCTACAGCATCAGCAGGGCCTACAGCACCAGCAGGGCTTACAGTAGGCCCTGATGTCTGTCCACTTAATCCGGGCTGTGAAGCACCGCTATAGCCGGGCTGTGGACCACCGCTATATCCGGCTTCAGTTGGATTAAATTCTTGGGTTTGCGTATGTGTTCTCTGTTTGGCCATTGATGGCTCACTTTGTGTGGCTTTCCGTTTGCCCTGAGTCTGATCCGGGTAAGTTGTGCTAAGATGATCCATGTACCAATTTACAAAACGTATGATCTTTTCGTAGTTGTCGTTCTCCGGATGGTTCGCATTTCTCGCAATCATTTGTCTCAATATATCAATCAATATAAAGCCGGTGTCACGATAATCGGCCCGACTCTGGGCACTGAGAGCACTATAATCGACAGTTGCAGTCGTTGGAGATCTGGTTCTACTCAATTCGAACGCTTCCTCTGGCGGATGATTGCTGTAATTAGCAATACAAAGAAGTTCCCGTTCGGTTATATCGTGGTGTGTCAAACGAATATTGTTAAAAATATGTCTCCTATGTTGTTCCAATTGATTCAATTGTGCCTGGTCAATTGGGTCAGCAGCTGTAATCCGTGCATAGTTGATCAATGCGTTCCTATAGTCCACAACATACCTATTCGTCTGATTGGGTAATTCAATCCAACGCATCCAGATTCTTTGATGAATTGTTCTCCACAACAATCTTCTCAACTGCAGCTCAATTGGTGTTTGGAACAAAATTGTTTGGAACTGCTCTTCGCCTTCACCTAAAACTTCATCTCTAATCGTATCACAAATTTGAGCCAAAGTCGCATCAAAATCTTTTACGGGTAGTATTGCCCTGGACCTTAAAGCCGACCATTTCTTCTTCTCATCATTTGACTGTAGATCAACAGGGGGTAACTCAGCGAAAGGGATCAGTTCATTCAAATTCAACTGACCCTCAACTCCGGCCAAAATGGCATTCAGTTGTTCTCTCAATGAATAGATCGCCGGCTCTTGTTCGGGAATTGGAATGTCGTCGTCCGGATCGGCCGGGAATTGGTCACTCATTGTCTTGTCTTTAGTTTTTGAATTA